>MU783418.1:36687-54760 GCA_026770625.1 Nicotiana glauca
CTTATGGTTCAATTTTTACCCGGATTAACCCAGCCCGCTAAACCCGTTACTGTACCAACCCGAAACCGGCCCGGCCCGAAACCCGGACGGGTAGAAAAAAAACGGACCCGGACCGGCCCGGCCCACCCGTTTAACAACTTTATCTTAAACCAATTATTTTGGTTTGTTCTGAATCCGGGCAAAAGGACAGCCTATATAATCAGTGTGACTTTCAGTTACAAATTAATTAGTTAATATTTCTTTTTCCTATTTCATAACTGAAATTTTCTCATAATTGAGCAGTAATTACATTTTGTTTATATTCCATAACTGAAAATTCAGCCATAAACCTCATTTATTTTCCTTACGAAAAACTGTTAGGAGAATTAAAGAAATCTGGAAAATAGTAGAGAATCAGAAATATTCCGAGTCTACAAGTTTCTTGTGTGTCCTTAAGGAATTTTAACCCCCTCACACGTTGCCAAGGTAATGGATTAAATCCTCCCAGGATAAAACGGAATAAACCTTCCTGCAACAGTGGTAATACAAACTGCAGGATACCAACGAACTCAAAGAACGGAGTAAAATCACACTTACGAATTTGAGAGAGAGACTGCGAATTAGGATGCAATATATTAAAAAAGAAAGAAGTTCTGGAGTGTTTTTCGTGTATATAAACTGGAGCCATGCCTCAGAATTTATAGGCAATTATCAGAAGAGGTGTCTGGAAAAGGTGCATTTTCAGAAGAATACGCTGCCTGCCACAGTGATTTGGCATTTAACGAGGGAAAATTCGGTCGCTAAAAGTTCGTATCCGGTCGTTATTAGTCAATTACGACCGAAAAAAATTTAGCCGTCACCGGTCGTTAAAAGCTTCGTCGTTAAAAGTACACGACCGGATCCTACTCCGGTCGTTAAATCCTTTAGCGACAGTAAGAAATCCGGTCGTTATATCTCCTTCTAGTGACCGGCATTTCCCTTCGCTATTTGTCATTTCGGTCGTAAAAAACTTCAACAACAGCAAGTACTTCAGTCATTTTAAGTGCTTTTAGAGAATAGAATTCCTTCTGTTAATTGTAGTTTTGTTTTCACATATATGCAGACTTACAAATATGTACAGAATAGCCAATGTTCATGTAAAACATCATTGTTTAATTACAAAGTACTAAAGAGTCATATTACAGAAAGTATACATATCCAAATTGTATGATATTATTATTTTTCCACTGAGAAAAAATAAAAATAGAATTGTCGCATGTACAAATGGCAACATCTATAGACAATCGCTAGAGAAATAAAGTAGGTTCTTCTTGTACTTCAATAACTTGTTCTTTCAACTTCTACTCACTTTACAATATCTCAAAGATGATTCTTCATGACTTCAAATTCTTGATCTGTTCAAAGAACAAATTCATGTTAGTTTAGCAAGCAAACTACTACTAGCTACTTTTGTTTAAGACATAAATGAGTATTTAAGATTGTTAGGTTGCTAACACTATAAGATGTAAAAATATATTTTATAGCATTATGAATTGTTAGAGCTTCTTACACTAATATCATTAAATCAAACAGTAAAATTATCACTAAATCTATAACATATAATGGGCTATAAGCGCACAATCAAAAAGAAAGAGCAGCAACAACATGAAAAGCAATACTACCTAACATCATAATATCACACCAAACAAGAGCAACTTAAACATAAATAAATCAAATAAACCAATCTATGATTGAAAAGGCTTCTATTGACAAAACCAAGCAAAATAACATTAGACCAAAGAGCACCAAGTATGTCACATGGCTCGTCCGGATATTCCAATACACGCATTCAATGTGCAGAACTCGAATGGAAGACTGATGCAAATCCAAAAATACTCACAAGCATGGAGAATTGACAACTAATAATATATTTGATTAGAAACGGGATGACAAAGTATGAGAGAAATCTCAGGTACTTACGTGAACTCTATAGAACCAGGACCAAAGTGAATTATTATTGTTACTGCATAAAAGCATAACCCTTTTAAAACAGCGACAACATCCAACTTGAAACTAAGTTTCAGCATTTTCTGTATAAAAAGCTCCAAAACCAATACAGTGAGAGTTCTAAAAGTAAAATGATATATTTAAGAAAACTAAAATTTCATATTCAAGATCAGTTTAGCTCCAGGTACATTGCAGATACTATAGATTTTCTTGGGACGTCTTATGAACCTGGTTTATTTTTATTTTATGTTATAAGTAGCTAAGTACTTTGATATTCTCATGGAGATATGATTTTGTGTCCCCTTTCGCTGTATATCCTTTTTTATCGTGCTTATATACGAGGTAGGGATTCATTCCAAACCCCCGAACACCATGGGAGGTGAAAGCTATTTTTTTTTTAAAATAAAACAAAAATATTCAAGCTCAAATATTAAAAGAAATGTAAAAGTAGCATTCCTAATTTAATATCATAGTTTTAACTATAGTTTCTCCTATACGAACCGACTCATTTCCTTTTTATTAAATTGAGCATTTTGTTCATTTTCTTTAAAAAATCATACAATTGATATGAGGGAGTTTTACATGCTATCAACTTGCCTATTCTACTATGAATTGACTTTTTGAAATAACTAATGAATCCTTTCTTTACCTAGAATACAAATGCTCTTCTTCCAACTATTATCTCATAGAAGTTTAACGACATAAAGGAGAAAATAGATTGAAACCATATGATACTTTGAGATGGGCCGAGAATTTTCAATATTGAGGAGCTCCATAGAAATCTTTCATATGTAGGAACTCCACTAGTAGATTCAAGTCAATAGTAAAAGATGAGTCTGTTCATTATGTCATCAGTAGAGTATTCAAATTACACATTATATGGATAAGTAGTAACCAAATTTATATACCAACCACATTTTAATAACTAAGCCCTCAAATGATACACAAATTAGACAAGCCATGAACTGCAATATCAAGAATAAATGTGTTTTCATACAGCAGCGGCACCAAATCTTGTTGTTCCAAGATGAACTCTTATTCCTTGTATTGGGTTTACATATACACAGAAAAGTGAAAAAAAATGCCAGCAAAAACAAAAAAGCCAAAAGGAGTGACAATTGATGTCATATCGTAGCACCGTCAGGAATTAGACTCCTACATGATACATCATACATGCGGGGCAACAGCTCACTCATTTTTCAACAATAAGACGTCTTACTGAGACAAAATATAAGGATAAAATAGTAGAAGACAAAATAAATTCTAAATATGTTATCATTAATTTTTTTTTTCCTTTGCATTTGTCCAGCAAATGATAAATTCCTATTATTATAATTTATTATAATTTATTAAATTATGTATTATATGATACAGTGCCGGCTCAACCCCCAGGCCACTAAGGCCAAAGCTTTAGGCCCCCAAAAATAGGAGGCCCCAAAATACCTTTTTTTTTATATGTTTATAAATTATTGTTAAATATGTCAAAAGTTCATCCCACATCGGTGGGGTACTTCATTTTAGGGAGAATTTCACTCTATAAAAGAAGGTCTAATATTCAAGATTTAAACACACCTCTCATTTGCTTTTTTATTTTCTTAAGGCATTTGTATCTTCTTTCTTTAGTATTATTCCACTTATATTTTTGGTGGAATAAAATATTGGTTGTGTCCGAGGAAGTAGCAAAATTGACTGAACCTCATAAAAAGTGCTCTATAAAAATTAATCATAAAATAAATAATTAGCAGCAAAGGCTAAAAAATAAACGTCAAAAAGAAAAATATAAAAATTTTATTAAATATGTCTAAGGCCTTATGTTAAGATTTGGCTTTAGGCCACCTACTCTATTGAGCCGCTTCTGATATGATATTAACTCAACATTAGTCATTTATGGACTTTACATCGTCACTTCTTTTTTCTTTCCTAGGAGCCATAGAGCTAACATCTATATTCCCAAATGTTTAAAAGACCAAAAGATTTAATTTTTTTTAATTTTCTTTATCTGACAATTCTTTGGAGAATTGTAATGAATATTTTTGTGTCACTTGTTTGTTTCAAGTATTAAGTTACCCAAAAATAATAATTTTTATACGATATTACCAAAGAAGTCCTCAAAATCACAATAAGGCATAAGAGGACTTCTACGAGCATGATTTTTTCATAATGGTCTAGCTAAATGGGATTATAGACAAGAGGGGTTGCTCTGATGGTAAGCAACCTCCACTTTCAACCGAGAGGTTGTGAGTTCGAGTCTCCCCAAGAGCAAGGTGAGAAGTTCTTGGAGGGAAGGATGCCGGAGGTCTATTTGGAAACAGCCTCTCTACCCCAGGGTAGGGGTAAGGTCTGCGTACACACTACCCTCCCCAGACCCCACTAAGTGGGATTATACTGGATTGTTGTTGTTGTTGTTGTTGTCTAGCTAAATGGGATCAATATTTATCATTATATAATATTTTGTAATTTTTATTTTATAAGCTAAGTAAACAATAGACATGACAACTTGTGAAATTTTAGCAATGAATAAATCTTACATTGAAAATATTGAATAAGATGATTGACGACTTCTACATTGCCATGATTTGTTCATTTATTGAGTTGCTAAATAAAATCAACAATCATCATATTTAGGAACTCGCATTTTTTTCATGAACTTGTTTTTTAACTCAAGTGTAGTTAGTTAATATAATATTTATGTAACTTTTAGAAAATAGAGATATTTATTAAGAATGGATACACACGCAATACGCGTATTGTAAAACTAGTAATACGAAAATAATATGGTACGTAATTAATGGAGAAGTTGATTGTTACTGTAAGATTGAATTCATAATCACACAACATCAAATAAATTAAAGAAAGTAACAAGGTCATTTTGATACTGCAAAATTGGTGTGTTCTTGTTAATTTGTGCCAAGATTCAGGATGGTCCCAAAATATTCATTACTAATTTTATGTTTCACGTTGATTCAATTTTTCATTTTGATTCTTCTTGTTGGGTTTCACGTACCTTAGTTTTATGTTTTAATGATGTAACAAACTTATTGTCAAGAACCAAATAAGGAACCTAATTGTAACGATCCGATTGGTCGTTTTGAGCAATTGCGTCCGGTTCGGCAGTTTGAGGTCTCGAGCAGTTTCATAATATGTGTATTGACTTGCGTGCATGGTTGAATTCAGCCAACAGATGATTCATAGTCAAATTGGAAGAAGGAAACTAGTTTTGGAAGTTTAAACAGTGAGAATTTGACCGGAATTGGACTTTTGGGTAAACGACCCCGGAATGGATCGTAGATGATCTCAACAGCTTTGTATGGTGATTTTGGACTCAGACGCGCATTCGAATTCGGATTTGGAGGTCCGTAGGGTAAATTGAGGCATTTCGGCGAAAGTTGGAAAAGTTGATGTTTGGAGAATGAAGAAGTTTGACCCATAGTTGAATTTTGTGATATCGGGTTCGGAATACGATTTCTAGAGTTGTAACAGCTCCGTTATGTTATTTTGGACTTGTCTGCGAAATTTGGCGTCATTCCGGGTTGAATTAATAGGTTTTGGCACGAGTTTATGACGTTAGAAGGTTTGAAAGTTCCTAAGTCCGATTCTTGGTGTGATTCGATGTTTCGGCATTGTTTGATATGATTTGAAACCTCGAGCGAGTCCGTGTTAGGTTATATGACTTGTTTGTGTGTTTGGACGGCGCATCGGGTGCCTCGGGTGTGTTCCGGGTGGGCTATGGGTCATTTTCCCTTATTTTTGCACTGTTGTTTTCTGCTTCTGGTATCCTCTTTCGCGATCGCGAACAGCCTTTCGCATTCGCGAAGCTTTGATGCTGACTACTTGGAAATTCTTATTCACATTCGCGTAACACTCCCCGCGTTCGCGAAGCACTGCTTCATCCTTCATCGTGTTCGCGTCCTTGTCCTCGCGTTCGCGTCCTAGTCTTCGCGTTCGCATAGTGTTACTTTGGAAGGTGAGTTATTTCTTCTTCGCATTCGCGTTCAACCTCTCGCGTTCGCGAAGGTCTGCCTTCCCCTTCTTCGCGTCCGCAGCCCCTCCATCGCGTTCGCATAGGGATTTTTTTGGCAGCCTCATTCTTCTCTTCTTCGCGAACGCGAGCCCTTCTTTGTGTTCGCGATGCTTTAATATCAGGGCAGAATATAAGTTTTCCAAATCGAGGGTTAGGCCATTTTTAACATTTTGGAGTTCTAGAGCTTGGTTTTGGGCGATTTCTTGTGAGTTTTTCAAGCAAAATGATTGGGTAAGTGTTCTTAACTTAGAATTGATTATATTCCATGAATTTGTCTTCATTTTTATCATTTAATTTGTGATTTTAGTTAAGAAAAATGTTAATTTTTGAAGAAAATTCCTAAAATGAAAAATAGTGATTTGAGGGGCCAAATGGTATCGAAATTTAAGAAATTTTGTATGGTTAAACTCATATTGGAATGGACATTTGGATTTTGTAAAATTTATCGGGTTCTGATGCGCGGTCCCGGGGGTCAACTTTTGGACAAATTTTTGAATTTGGTTAAAGATTGTAACTTTATGATCCGGAATAGTTTCTTATGTGTTTATTTGTGCTTCGAAGTTAATTTTGTTAGATTTGAATCGTCCGTAGGTCTTTTCACCCGATAAGTGCATTTTAGAGTATCAGTTTGTCATCCTTGAGGTAAGTATCTTGTCTAACCTTAGGTGGGGGACTTCCCCTTAGGAATTGAGTCTTCTATGCTAATGTAATATGTGCATGCGAGGTGACGAGTGTGTGCTCGGACTTATTTGTGGGAAATATGCTATAGGGTTCTTAGGTCCTTATGTTCAATATGCGAAGAGTATTCCGTTATGATTGGGTTTAATAATTGCTTAAATTATCTCTATATGCTCCATATGATGTTGCTAGCTTTTCCTCGAATTTCTACGTGTTGCATTGACCCTTAATTGCCTTAACTGAAGTGATCGCCTTCCTTATTGTTTTGATACTTCTTCATTGTGAGTCCTTCTATCTCTTCGTACAAATATGTTACATGTCCAATTATTGTGGTTACCGGTATAGTTATCACATGCTTGTTATGTCTTGTTGTTTAGTTGAGATTTCATTGTGAAGTTAATTATCGGTACCAGTTTAGTTGTAGCTGATTCCGTTGCCGGGACATATTTAATCCTTATTGTTGGTTCCCTTGTTGGTGGGGTGGGATGTGTTTTTATTCTTGTTGTTGACTCCCTTGCCTGGATATGGTTGTTTCCTTATTGTTCCCTTCCTAGGATTCTTTTGTGATTTGGTGTTGATTTGTATATTGGGATTGGGTTGCACGCCACAATAATATTATATGGATCGGTTTGCACGCCGCAACAATATTATATGGATCGGGTGCATGCCGCAACAATATTATATGAATCAGGTTACACGCCGCAATAATATTATATAGATCAAATTGTATGCTGCAATAATATTATATGAATCTAGTTGCACCTACAATAATATTATATGGATCGGGTTTCACGTCACGACAATATCCTATTATTAAAACATTGTATAGCCTCAATTACGGAACATTCAGTCGATGAAGTGTAAATCCATAGCGTGTATATGGTCCGGTTCACCGCCGGTTCACAAAGTCACCGCCGTCGCGGCACTGAGCAATCCTCCCACTCTCTACACCGGCGGTTCCGATGGCTCCATCATCTGGTGGAATCTCTCCTCTTCCTCCTCAACCTCCAATCAGGTAAAAATCATTTTCGCCTCCTTTAAATTCTCAGTTATGCCCAACTGTAGCCAATGCCTCAAATCTAGCATTTTTTAAATCTATTGCTCATATTTCAGCTCAATTACGACGTAGCTAATTACGATCTTCTTTACTCTTTATTGACTGAAATCACATTTTTGTTCTATTGCGAAGCAGTATTTGTTCTTTAGCTAATTGTGATATTCTCTACGCTACATCTGTAGCTAATTACCACTTGTGCGCTTCAATCTCACTATAGATGTGGCATTTTCCTTCCGTAAGTTAAAAGAAGAGATCCTTGATTGAGAAATTTTTAGCATATTCTTTATGAACATTGCAACTTACAATACTATTAGTGTTAAAGCCGGATCAAGGATTTGAACTTTAGCGGTTCGGGATGCCACTGAACTACTGATCATTTGACTTACTGGGTTCGAAATTTAATGTTTATACATATTTAGTAGATTTCTTAACATCTATACAGTGGCCGAACCCATAGCCTATACTGTACACCCGCCCTTGATTGGGTAGTTTTAGAATATCTTAATTTTTATTCTGTAAAATGAATTAATGTAGGTCCATTTTAGCTTTGCGATTTTAACATATTCTTTCTGAACATTACAATTTATAGTACTTCTCCAGTAATTGTTTAAATATCTATATTTTATTACAAGAAATTAAACTAACAGTTTGCTTCCTTAAGCTAAACCAAGAGATCTTTTGATTATTACGCTGTTATTTTGAACATTGTACGATATAGGACGTTTCTCGCAACTCATTATATCTGCGTTATTTTCAAGAAAATGAAGGAATATCTGATTGAGCTCGTAAGTGAAAAGAGATGAGCAAATTTGGATTGTGGGAGTAAATCATTGTGATAATCTTTTCCTAGTTGTAGTGTTTGTTATGGTTTTAAGTTTATAAGCTCTTCTTTTTTTCTTCTTTCTTTTTTGGCTCAGGAAATCACACCGGTTGCCATGCTTTGTGGTCATGTTGCTCCGATAGCCGATCTAGGGATTTGTGTTCCTACTGCAGTTTCGGGAGATGGGAAATTAGACGATTCAAATAATGCGGTATCAACTTCTAACTCATCTAACTGTGGTGCATTATTAAGTGCATGCACTGATGGTGTGTTGTGCATTTGGAGCAGAGCCAGTGGACAATGCAGACGTAGAAGGAAAATGCCTCCCTGGGTGGGGACACCATACCTAATTCGACCATTTCCCGAAAATCGTAGATATGTATGTATAGCTTGTTGTTCCTTTGATCATGTTCATTTATCCGATCATCACTCGCCTGTTTCTATTGAGAAGGGTGAAACAATAGCAGATAGAGACCCACAACATGCTAAACCGGTAAAGTGCACAGTTGTTATTGTTGATACGTATACTCTTGGTATCGTCCAAACAGTTTTTCATGGGAGCTTATCCATTGGGCCTTTGAAATCTGTGGCTGTAATTTCGTCCTTTGGAGATGTATTGACGGAGTCAGTGATGATGGTTGATTCTTTTGGTAAGGCACAGTGTATACCAATATTGAAGGAGTGTGATTCAAGCACAGAAAGCATGACCTCCAAGAGTAGCTTGTTTGATGCAGGCAAAATGGATTGGGTAAATGGGTCAAATGACAGGGGACTTCTGGTGGCCTTTGCAAATCGTGGGCCCATTTTAGCTTTTTTATATGGTACATGCTGCATATTTAGTCAAGTAGAGGATGGAAGTGTCGTGGGAGAGATATCTTTCTCAGATGATCTGCTCTCTACTGAAGGCAAGTCGCACGTCATCGGTGGCATGTTTGTTGGAGATGATAACGATCTGCTTGATTCTGAAGATTCAGATGCCACATTCATTGAAAAATTTGCTGTATGGAATGGTAAAGGTGCGGCCATAGTATACAGGATATGTTACTCGAGTAATATCTTCAAGTATGAGCCTTTTGCAGCTATCCCTGTCATTTGTCAGGAGTCTGGCATGAGCTTATCTATCTCCTTTGTGCAACTGAACAGCTTTCTTTTCCGCATTGAATCAATTTCTTTTCCTATCAACGAATTATTGATTTGGAAACCTCGTCTGACATGTTGGGTACTGCCTAAGCTGCAGGACAAAAAAGAGATAAGTTGTCAAGAATGCAAACTTTTAGGTGAAGGTAGAATATTTGATGATTGGACTCATAACCAGTATGCCTCTGAAAATGAGATTGTTGGGCAGGCTGTTCATATAGACACAGCAGGTGAGAAGGCCAAAATAACTTCCTCCCAAGATGCTGCTACTTGTTCTAAAGCTATTGATGAAAGGATATCAAACATCACTAAAAATGGAACTTATGAAAGAAAAGAGCTAGTGTCTTCTTCAATGGTTATTTCTGAAGAATATGTGCCTTTGGCTATTGTATATGGGTTCTATAACGGTGATATAAAAGTTGTTCGATTTGATATGTTCTTTGAAGGATTAGATTGTCATGGTCAAAATCCATATCCTGAGTCAAAAGCACATGCCACTCAACATTATCTCTTGGGGCATACAGGCGCTGTACTGTGTTTGGCTGCACAGCAAGTGCTGATTAGATGTCAAGGAGGTAGCTACAGTTATGTTCTACTCTCAGGAAGTATGGATTGTACTATCCGTGTATGGGATCTTGACTCTAGCAGTCCCATGATTGTAATGCACCAACATGTTGCTCCAGTTCGCCAAATAATTCTTCCGCCATCTCAAACAGAATGTCCATGGAGTAATTGCTTCCTCTCTGTTGGGGAAGACTCATGTGTTGCCCTTTCTTCACTTGATACCATGCGTGTCGAGCGAATGTTCCCTGGCCATCCATATTATCCCGCAAAAGTTGTGTGGGATAGTAGAAGAGGATACGTAGCATGTCTGTGTCCAAACCAAACAGGAACATCTGATGCAGATGTTTTGTTCATTTGGGATGTAAAATCAGGTGCTCGTGAGCGGGTCCTTCGCGGAGCTGCTGCTCACTCAATGTTTGAACATTTCTGCATAGGAATTGACAGAGATCTCCCTCATGGAAGTAGGATAAGTGGAAATACTTCGGCTTCCTCATTGCTTTTTCCTATTAGTGAAGAAACCAAGTATCCACCATCTCATTCACAAACTCTGGGAAAGGGTACTTCTTTATCAAATATATCTGTTTGTACAAGCGTGTCTGGAAGTACTACGGGATCTAATCAATCTGCATTGTTTGCCTTGCAAAGCAGAAAACAGCCTGTTAAAGGCTCTTGTCCTTTTCCTGGAGTTGCCGCTCTGTCTTTCGATCTCACGTCCTTGATGTCTCTATGTCAGACACATGAGTACTATAGAGCAGAGAGTTCCAATCCTGGTAAAAACCAAGTGAAAGAAATAAGGGTTGAGTCTCCCATTAAGAGGAGTGATTTCAGGGATCAGGAAAATGGAGTCCCTAGTTCCAGTGATGAGAGAATCAATGATGAATTTGCTGGTACCTCCAATGAAGCTGCAAGAGGTCCTGAATGGATGTTCTTGCTTGAACAATGCCTGCTTCAGTTTAGCTTGTCTATTTTGCACTTGTGGAATGTGGACCCTGAACTCGATAAATTGTTAGTCACTGAAATGAAGCTAAAAAGACCACAGAATCTTCTCGTAGCTTCTGGTCTCTTGGGGGATCGGGGGTCCTTGACTCTGACTTTTCCTGATTACACGTCAACTCTGGAGGTACGCTGATAATTAACTAGAGTCTACCTAGCTTTTGCTTGATATTTCTTCTCATTTACCAATTTCCCTCCCCCCTCCCCAAGAGAAAGAAAAAGAGCATTTCTCCTCACTTCTTTGCCTCTAAGAAATTAAATTGACATACAGCTTTGGAAATCATCATCAGAGTACTGTGCAATGAGATCTCTAACGATGGTGTCCCTTGCCCAACATATGATTAGCTTGTCACATTCCTTTCAGGGAGCCAGCAGGTATGATATTGCTGTGGCATACTTTCTGGCTACTATATGTCATTGCTCCCATCATGAAAAAGTAAAAGACACTCACATCTGCAACTTTTCTTACCATTTGTTGTGTCCTTACCGGGTTTATGCAACATGTTTTAGACAAAACGCCATGGCAAACTCGATCTACTGTCTGTGTCTGCATTACATAGATGTAGAGTCATCTGGCATTTCATTGTTAGAAGCCTCATTTGCCTCCGAACTCTTATAACACTCCTGTCATTGTGTTATTTGTCTTTTCTAGTTCTTTGTCAGCATTTTACATGCGGAGCTTTGCTGAGAAAGTTTCTGATATAAAGCCTCCCCTGCTTCAGGTAACAAATCATCTGAATAGCTTTTTTTTTTCCCTTCATTTTTTGGTGGGTTTGGGGGGAGGGGGTTAAGATTCCTGATGAACTCGATTTTGGAGGCGGATATAGTCAAGATTCTTTTTTTAAGATCAAAATATAATCAAGATTCTTTTTTCCTTCTTGAGGTACATGTGAAGATGAATGATTACCTTGATGGTAGGTTCTTTATTTTGTTGTGTGTGTTTGTGTGTGCATAACTACTCTGCTGCCCTTATCTAATAAGTAGTTCAGATAGCTGAATACCTTCCATGAGAGGCAAGAGATGTCGTCAGACTCCTTTTTTATAATTCTTTGTTCTGCACCACTCATTTTTATACTCCATTTGGATTTTAGTTAATTCAATGGGCAACTCATAATTATAGTGTATGTGAAGTCCATCTGAAAGTCTGCCCGATTTATGAGGCAGGTCCCTTTGAATTTGCCTAAGTAATAGAAAGAAAGAATAATGGAAAGCTTGTCTGTGCTTTGCGTTTGCAATTTCAAGATTCTTTATTCAAGGCTGATGACTGACACAAAATTATATTTTTTGGTTGTAAGCAACTCCACCTTCGACAATGTATGTACTCCTACATGTGCTACGCTACCATGCATCAGTAAAGCAGTGCTGCGAGAAGGTTTTATGTGTTTGATGTGATACACCATACTAATAGCTAAACCCTCCAAAACTCTACTAGTTAGCCCCCACAAAAAAAAAAAAAAACCATTTGATTGTTTCTTCCTCTTTGTTGAGATCGGCAAGATGATGTCTTTTGGTGTAGTGAGAGGACTCTTAGTACCTGCATACCCAAAAGAGGGCGCTGGTTAAAAAACAAACATTTGATTTTCTTTCTTGCTCTCCCTTAACAACAGGAAAGAAGTCTATCTATCTGCCTAGCTCTGGTAGTTCTCCCCACGCTTGTTGCCTAGGTTACATGGCTGGTTGAGGTTATCGCTTTTGTGCCTTGGTGACTAGTCTGGGAACTTCTCAAGTACATTGTTGCTATAACTCATGCCACAGGGGTGGTGTTATTTTCTCTACTTGTTGCAACAGTTTGATACATTGATTCTTTAGGATGTGTAGTGTTTAACTAATAGATCTTGGCAAAGCTATTTCTTAATGGTTTGAAATCTCTGTTTTGAAGCTTTTGGTCAGCTTTTGGCAAGACGAGGCTGAGCATGTTAAGATGGCAGCACGTTCCTTATTTCATTGTGCTGCTTCACGGGCTATACCATCTCCACTACGTCGGGATAATACAAGAGATAAAGAGAATGGAGTATCACCAAGTGGAAACCATGATGCAGTCTCCACAGAAGAACCCACCAACTGCTTGAAGGATGATAGTCAAATTGTCACCGAAGGGAACTCTGAGGATGAACAATCTGAAATAAGATCATGGCTAGAATCATTTGAAATGCAAGATTGGATTTCTTGTGTTGGGGGAACGAGCCAAGATGCAATGACATCCCATATCATTGTTGCTGCTGCATTGGCTGTTTGGTATCCTAGCCTTGTGAAACCAAATCTTGTTGTCTTGGCTGTTAATCCATTGGTGAAGTTGGTTATGGCGATGAATGAGAAATATAGCTCTACTGCCGCAGAAATTCTGGCAGAAGGGATGGAAAGCACATGGAAGGCAAGCATTGGTTCTGAAATACCGCGCCTGATCGGGGACATATTCTTCCAAATTGAGTGTGTCACTGGTTCATCCGCTAATACACCTTCCAAGAATCCATCTACATCTGTTATGATTCGTGATACTTTGGTTGGAATTCTTCTTCCAAGTTTAGCTATGGCTGATGTATTGGCCTTTCTGAATGTCATAGAAAGCCAGATCTGGTCAACTGCCTCTGATTCACCTGTTCATGTGGTATCCCTCATGACTATAGTTAGGGTTGCGCGTGGTTCTCCAAGAAACTTAGTTCAATATCTTGATAAGGTTTGTTCAGCTACTTCTTGATTGCTAAACTGAGTGGATTTTGAGATAAAGTACTAACTTGATGTATTAGTTTATGTTAGTTGTTACTGCTGTAGCATCGTACATTGTGGTGCTTTTATTGCGCTTTTACGTTATATTGTGAGAGTTTTCACTTTCCACTGTATGCTAGTATCAATATCTGCTTATCTACTGCACACCCTTGTCCCCATATGATACTTGATAGGCCCCAAAATCTGCAGCTATTAAAACTTGTTAACTGAGATTCTTGACGACTTAGCTATGTGCACACACGAAGTAGTAAATTAAAAATGGGTTGCAGACATATGTTTTTTTTCTTTCCCTTTTTCTGTTTAGTGAATTTGATATTTACCACGTAATAAGAAGACAACTGTGCTTCTAGCACTGAAGCATTTCTCAGATTTAGCATGTCTAACACCTAGATAGATCTGCAGGTGGTCACTTTCATTTTACAGACAATGGATCCTGGTAACTTAGTCATGCGAAGAACTTGCTTGCAAAATTCAATGGTGGCATTGAAGGAAATTGCACGTATATTCCCTATGGTGGCACTAAATGATCCATTGACACGATTAGCTGTTGGAGATGCGATTGGAGAGATTAACAATGCAAGCATTCGGGTATATGACATGCAAAGGTTAGTGAACAATACAACTTAATATTCTGGCAGCCATATGAACAGCTTCTTTCCCTCTTTATTCTAGTAATCTTTAGTAACAAACATGCTGGAACGCAGAACTAGAAACTTGATTAAGCACCAATTTTAACTGCTTATGCTATATAATAATAAGGCTAATTGTTACAGGTTTCATTCTGCTCAATTGGACCTTATTATTGTCATTATTATTTGTTTGTGTTCGTCATGCAACTGAGAATACATGCAGTAAAGAACCTGCAGAATCAGTTTTTTTGGCTACCATGCCAACATCCTTTTTGATTTTTTTTTTTTTTTGATTTGCACCGGGTGTCCGAGTCTCTAAGAGCCCCGACTAATCCCGGAGGTGCACAGGCCCTCGGCAAGGAGTTTCCCGCAAGTGCACCACGGTTAATTCAACTTTTGACCAACATCCTTTTTGATTATTCATAAGAGGAAATGCAAAAAAGTCTTTCATCATAAAAAAGAAAAGAGGAAATAGTCTTTCTGCCAATTGTTGCTCCTAAGAGAATGATATGAATCTGTAAAGGGAAGAACTGATATAGGAAAAGAGGGTCCATGAAGAAAATAATATAGTTATAACTACTTTGTAGTTCGGTGACACTCAATTGTCCAAAAACAGAAAAAGGAGAAAGAAAAGCAGTCTGGTACTGCCCTTTACTGTTAGGGTTGTTTGATAGCTCTTGCTTGTTTGGGGTAACTTTTCATCATTTAGATTTTTGTTTGTTTTAGGACTGTTTTTGTAATTTATATTTCTTCTTTTGGTTGTCATTATTAAGCATACTATACTCGATTTTAGAGTTTTCTATTCTCATGAACTGTAGCTTTGTAAACCTTCCTTTTTTGAGATAAGTAGCTATAACTTTGTAATTAATCCATGTCTTTTTGTAATTGATACTTTCTCCTTTGGCTTTCAAAGTTCTCTTTAAAAAGTTCAAGGCTTTGCTCTGTGCAATCCCAATTCAAGGCTTTCCCTTGGTTTCTCTCTAACAAAGTGCGTGAGGCGTCGGGTAGGCTCATGTCACAGGTTCAAACCCTGCCGCAGAAAAAAGCCTGATATTTACTTGGAGAAGGGTAAAGGGGCGGGGCCAACATCCGCCAAGTTTCACCTATGCGCCACTGGCCATCAGCGATTTCTCGGTTATAAGAAAAAAGACTTTAACATGAACCAAAATAAATCTGTTCTTTCTCCACTCCTGGCCTTGTCAAGATCCGGGTTCTGGGGCCCTGTTTTTGATGATTGAGAGCACCTAGGTAATTTGAGATCTATTATTCATCTAATTGCTTGTAATATTGATTCTGTTTTAAACCCTAATGCAGCATCACAAAAATAAAAGTCTTAGATGCAAGTGGACCTCCAGGATTTCCCAGTTTGCTTGGAGGAGCTTCAGGAATGACTGTGACTACTGCAATATCAGCACTTAGCTTTTCACCGGATGGAGAGGTATAATGCCTGATGAACTGTTTCATATGATCTTCCTCTTTAAGTTCATTGCAAAGTTGAGAATGTTATTGTGCAAGTTTTGTTGCATGAGTGGGTTTGTACTTTGTACATTTAGCAAATGGCCAGTTAGGATTTCCAGTCCCTACTAATAGAACTGCTGCATCCGAGTCACTACAAGAGATTTTTCTTCTTTTGTTAGAGATAGAGACATTTTCGTTGTTTCAATAACTTGTTGCCCTCCTCTCCTGGTCCTACAAGAGTCAATGTAGAGTTTAAAGTTATTAGAAGGGCTGTAAACAGAACAAATGCGTAATGTTAGGCGTTTTGCATTGTATGTCAATTATCCACTTGATTGTGCACAATGATACCACCTTTGAAAGATTGCATCCACAAGTTTTATACAATGTTGTTTTGCTTGTAGGGGGTAGTTGCTTTTTCTGAGACTGGGATGATGATAAGATGGTGGTCCTACTCGTCGGGATCTGTGTGGTGGGAGAAACTGAGCAAGAATCTAGTTCATGTCCAGTGCACGAAACTGATTTTTGTCCCACCTTGGGAGGGATTCTCGCCTAATGCTAATAGATCAAGCATAATGGCAAGTGTATTCAGTAAAGATGGAGAAGCTAATCCAAAGGTATGCACTCCTGAGACAGTTCTTATAACCAGATGTTCTTATATTGAATAAGCGTTGTTTTGCACAGATTCTTATGGCTCCAAAGATGATTTGTGCAAGACAACTTTGGTTTTGTCATATTCCAAAAATATATCTACTACTACATTGTCCTGTCTTATTTCTTGATTATCTTTCATGCAGGAGAATGCCAATGCATCGAATGAACTGGACAGATTTAAACAACTGCTTCATAATATTGATCTTTCTTACAGAATAGAATGGGTTGGTCAAAGAAAAATAAAACTCACCCAACATGGCCGCGATTTGGGCACTTTCCAGCTATGACAGCCCTGTGCCACCTTACTAAAATTCCAAGTCTTAAATTTTCTATTGTAGTTTTGGCTTTCAATGGTAGAGGTTTATTTTTACTGTAGTTCACATTGGTTGTTAAGTGGAGCTGCTCAATATGCCTAGCTCTTGAGTTGATGTCTCACCAACATCTCTACCACAGTTTCAAACCTTTTGAACAGCATTTACGCTTAGAGGAAATACTGTTCAAAGAAGCCAGAACAGTCAGATGTGTGCATCAGTTTGCGTTGAGAAGCAGCATCAACTTTTGGTCAGATTCAATGGTAATCATAACCTCTACGGATATACATGTCGATTTTCCATCAGAGACAAGTTTGTCCTTCCTTCGCCCCCCACTTTCATCTTCTGTTTGGGTTCTTGAGGGGGGTGGGTTTGGCACCATACAGGCGGGGCTATTATATTGTACATTCGTGTCTCGTACAAGTAATTGAGTTCGAATATGTTGAAGTACTTACCTGCTTAGTAGTACAGTTGGTACAAATGTATATCAATAGCTCTGAAGTCAGTTTTTGTATATTTTCACTGATTGATCTTCATTGTTGTTGGGTGAGCTTTCCTTTCCAGCACCTCTACACGAAATAAAATGAGATCTACAAACATGGAGACCTAGTTCGGTTATCCGAGGTTTAACATTCTTTACATGTGCTATCTGTGAGTTGGTTGGTGTACTTTGTTTATGATTTCTGGAGCAGCTAGTCACTTTGTATAGGTGATAATTTTTTTGAACGGAAAACACTTCCGTTCAGTTGCTTCAGAATTTTAAGATGCATTATAAGGAGTCAATGTCTTTGATATTGCTTAATGAGAAATCAAAGTTAGAAGATTAGATTAGAAAAAGGCAACAAAAAATGCAATAGCGAATCAAAGCTAATGAAAATGGAAGCAAGACCTACACCAAAGACTCCTCGTAGAGAATTGTGGCAGAGTGGATCTTAAAAAGCTTCATATCTTCAATTCGATGTGATTGGTTAAATCTCCCTTTTCTTTCATTTGCAGTATAGTTCAAATTCAAGAATTTAAGAGTTCGAGTTGTCACTGATTAAATCTCTCCCCTCCCCCCCCACC
>MU783419.1:6449-28774 GCA_026770625.1 Nicotiana glauca
GTTGGGCGCCATCACGATCGGGTTTGGGGTCGTGACAACATAATACTATTACATCCGAGAATAATACCTCAATAACCCATCTCACAATCTCTACAACACCAACACAACCTAGGTTAGGTACCTATGGGTTCCAATCACCATCCCATGAGTTCTAACGTATATATATTACATAAATAATCACCATAGAGTAGTTAGAGATGATAGACATACCTATTGTAGTAAGAACCTTGAGAATTCCCACTTATAGTGTTCTTGATCAATTTAGGGATCTGAATGGGAATCTATGGATTTTCAAGATCAATCCTTGTTATATAAGTTTTTAGGAGTAGTAATCAACTCAAAATACTCCAAAAAAATATTACCTTGGATCATAGGAGGGAGGTATGGGACGGATTCCCTTTGATAAAACAAGCCATAACTCAAAAAAATGACTTAGAGACGCTTCATACCTGGTCCTGGGGGTATTTATTGGGCTGCAAGGCGCGTGACCGCTGTCAAACCGCACCCGGGATGTGATGGTCGCGCTCATACTGCGGTCTGGCCACGCTCGGAGGCAGAAACTTTTAGTTTTGCCGCGGACGGGCGTCTGACACACGTCCAGTAAAATGGTTATAACTTTTTGTATACACGTTCAAATGACAAACGGTTTGATGCGTTAGAAAATAGACTCAAAGAGCTTTAGTTTGATAGGTTGTGAATAACACAAAACCTTATATAACTGGATATATGCTTGTCCAAAGTGAGGTATTGTGCGTATTCATCTGCAACTTTAGTCTATTATGAAGTTTTCCAACTTGACTTAGGCTTAGACCTTTCCTTGGGCCCCAAATTACTTACCTTAAGACTTGTACACTTATTTACCAAATCCGATTTATTCCCACCATGTTCATAGCACATAAAACATTATAATTGGCCTACATGGACCACGAAGTCCTAATTTACTTATCGAATTTTTTCCGGGGCCTTACATTCTCCCCCACTTAGGATCATTCGTCCTCGAATGAGGAGTATAGTCTGCCCTAAGCACCTAACATAACATAACTCTTTTCTAACCTACCTCAAGTCCCTAATTTTTTATTAACTCCCAAATTTTTACGGAAATTTTGACAGAGTCTCTTTTGTAACTAGGATTATCCACCTTCCAGAGAACCACCAAAACCATCCTAAAAATACATCCACAACTCGATAAAGCACCACAATGTATATATCAATAACTCGAACCTCAGCATTACAAGCACTACATCATCATAATAACACATGAACATGGACTGTACACTTTCAAATCGTAACACCTATATGGTACCTCTCAAATCAAAACTAATTGTTATACAATTAAGAGAAAATACCTCATTTCCATAATATTCTCGGATTTCAATATGGCCTCTTATACTTATAGGCTTTTCCATAACACATTCACGGAAACAACCCCAACCTCTAAACTTATCTAACAAGGATGACGACTAGATACCTCACATAAGCTAACTATCCATTAACTTCTCCTTCAATAATTTCCATCGGAATGGTGCACAAAGGATTGTCAACTACCTTCTTAGACATAGACATATGAAAACAGATAGTACACGGAGAACACCGATGGTGAAACATCATACTCATAGTGCGGCCTAATGTGAAACACACTTATATCACATTCATTATCAATTTACATAACATCTTCATGGGAAAAATAATGGGAACAACCTGCTCACCCTCCTAAATTGTAAATCTCTATTCGAACATCCATACTAAACCTTTGATGACCTTCAATGATTACACCAAGATGTACTATCATAAACTGACCATAAAAAAAATTACCTATCGAATATATATGATCACACAGGGATGCTTCCTCTTTGACATTCTTGAACCCATACCCTTAATAGATTTACCATAAATAGGAACAACGAGGTTCGAGATTAGACTGGAAAAATCTTAGGAATTCATCAATGTAGATGTATTGAGCAGGGTGTCTAATGAGGTTATATTATTTTAGGAAACATGAAGCTTAATATGGATCATGATGGCATGATTAATCATTGCGATGAAATCATTGGGTTGAAACAATGGCGCATAGACTTTAGATGACACATCGGCAATAGAAATCATTTACGGGGTATATTCAGGTACGTGCCACAAGTCACCTCCTAGAGTGTAGGAAATATAAATTTATCAAGAATGAGAATACTCTTGCACGTTGAATGAGATAGGGGTTTTCAGAATATGAAGTCGAATTACATTCCTAACATTAATGGACACAAGGAATCTGCGCCACCAGCCCATGAGAATGAAATAGAAGTTAAACACTTGTGAGATTACTTTAATTCAAACCGCTCAACCCTCCCCGATAGTTGATTCTATACAGGAGTACTAAAGATACGACAACTTGTCTTTCGAATTAATATGATATATGCAAAACCCGTGACATCCAATATGAACCTCTTACAGTAAAATCCACATTGCTAGGACTTCTCAAGTGTGGGGGGGGGGGAATCATGTGTTGGCTGGAAAGGGAATGAAGTACTTCCTATGAGATTGACACAGTTCTGCTATCATAATTCTCCGGCTGCGATACCGGGCCACTTCTCGGGCAATTTCAATACCAAGAACAAAGTGCTACTTATTGCGGAATGATTTCAGTGAGCACGAAAGTCATATTACAATAGGCAAAGAAAAGATCTTCTTGTGGCGGATTTGTGAAAACCTCAAATTTCTCAGAAATTTATATAGACAAACAATCTACTTCAACTGGTATGAATACATATGGTAGGAGCTAAGATAGGCTCTCACTTTACCAGATAGTGAAAATACTTCGTGATAATATTGATAAAGGAGCAAAGTGATTGTTTGAACCATAGAAACTATCGATACCAGGGAGAAAGGAGTGACTCAAGAAGGATCACAACACCATGTTGTTTTACATTAAATTTGGCACCATATAGACAAATTTTTGTGACAGTTCATGCATAAGCACAAGTGAGTAGATGTTATCCATTTGAATAAAATGACCTGTAAGAAATTTATCAGATATAGTTCCTTGGTGAGGGTCTAGGAAAGCAAGTGGAAATAGTTACCTTCAGATTCCGACTCAATTCAGGAAATCATCATGGGACTCAATTCCACATGAGGCTTCGAGTAAGATAATTGAAATAAAGAGGCTCCACGAATAATGCATCCCACTCAAAGAGTAGATACACATAATAGATCATAAGGTTGCCCTGACTTTATCCCAAATCCCATAGCAATGTAAGGATGGACATATGACAAAGAGAAACCGGTGTCAATTTGAACATATACACCACGAGATTGAAAAGCCAATATACCTGTAACCATACCCGAAAAGACCTCCGACCTTTGATGCCCCCTCATAGCATAGAACTTGTCAGGCCCTCCCGACCTCTGAATACTACCCCCCAACTGCTCCACGTCCTGAAAGCACTATAGATGAAGTAGCTGAAGAACTGGTTGGCTGCGCCACACCCCTGCCCATGATCTGACGAGATGAATGATAATCTCTTTGAAGGTAACCTGACATACCACACTTGTAGCATACATTTTTACTATAGCGACATACTCTCGGATGATATTTCCCACATTTTACACAACGGGGACGAGGTCCACTAGACTGACTCGTCCCACTGACCTAATACTCACCATTTTTGCATACATTATAAACTTCCCCCTTATCCTTCCTCCAAGTATTCGATGCGGGAGTACCAATTCCATTATTGGTTTGTTGTGCAGGACCTTGGAATTGCCTTGATTTACCACCCAAACATGTGGTTGGGCATACTCACAACACGTCGTCAAATATTCCTTCCCACATACCGGGCAGACCAAGATAAGTGTACCCAACCTAGGGCATTTATTCTTCTTGTTCCCTCTCTTTCCACAACTGTAACATATCTCGAGAGTCATCCAACATCTCCACAAGTGACGCTTCTTTCAAACTGAACAATCCGGCTCATTAGCACCAACAACCCTCTTTCGTTTCTTAGATACTCTCACCGTACGCTCTGGTAGTGCGATGAAATTGGCAGGGATAAGGACACTTCCCTTAGAAATAAGTTCTTCCAACAGCTTGGCGTATCCTCCCTACGAACTTATGCGCTATCTCCTCCAAATTCAATTGCGGGGTTATTCCTTCCTCGCTGCTTCGCACTCGTGGATTACTCAACAGGAAAAAAGGACATAACAAGGAAATTAGATCTCTACTTTGAGCTCTATGGCACGATCCGGAATATCAAAGAAGGGTGGAATTCCTAAATGTCAAAATAGCCTCCAACTTATAGATGTGTTGATAACACACCGATAAGAAGGACTCTACTAGACACGGCTCCGAGACATCCTAATACACTTTAAAACCTTAGGCTCTGATACCAAGTTTTTCACGCCCCAAAATCCAAGGAGCGCGACCGGCTCTCAACTGAGTAAATCCGACTGAAAAAGCCTGTTAGATTTCATTCTACCCAACCTAGTACATGAATAAAGAGGGAATGGTATCCCATTTTATCAAAAAACTAAGCAATCTTCCATTAGAAACTTCCATTTCATTTTCGTTAATGCCTTCATTCATAGTTTACAAAATATTACAAGTTTACAAGCTTAATGAAAACATGTTTATCAAGTACAAACTTTTCTAGTCAGGAATCCCAACATTAACCACCACCCACAAACAGTCTACGGAGCCTCTAAATATAGTAGAAGAGCAATAGGGAAATTTCAGAAACAAGGCTCTAGCTATACCTCAATACGTGATGAGAAAATAAAAAAAGATTTATGACATGACCCCGGTACGGGGTGGGGCTCACCAAGACTGCTGGGAAGAGAGCACTGCTATCACTGACCGACGATGTTGCTCGCTAAGGAACCACCTGTATCATAAAACGATACAGCGCCCCCAGCAAAAGGGACATTAGTGCCGTCAAATAGCACTAGTATGTAAGCCTAAAAGTCCTCTTTCAGAATAGAATAACCATACAAGCAAAGAAACCACAAAACAGTAAGTCAAAATCAACCTTTTACTGGCAACTAATTTTAAATATGTAAGTCTACTAGTTTACAAAAATAATATATATATATATATATATATATATATATATATATATATATATATATATATATATATATATATATTATTTTTGGTTAGGAGATCACTAGCACCGATATAAGTTATACCACCGTCTTTGTTAGCACGGAGTCCGATCACGACCCGATCGGCTAAGTCGTCCCTTTAGAGACATGTACCACAATGACAAATTTCTAGATTTTGAATTTCCAATTTTTGATTCCCAGCACAATACCACCATATGTGCGGCATGACGTTCGATCATGGCCCGATCGGCTAGGCTGCCCTCCCGCATATGTCGCGTGGGTTGGCGTTACCAATTTACAAATATTACCAAATTCATCCCAATTAAGGGGAATAACCATAATCCACCCCTACACCGGCACGTGTAGTTTCAGGTGTGGGCCTTACGACCCACCCTTCCTCGGTCTTGCTAACGATTCTCCCAAAGACATTTTTAGTTTAATTGCACACAAAGATAATACATATATAAAATGTATTCATTCCTGAATTATTCATATTGTACAAATCTTTATTAGTATATTCAATCATCCATATTAATAATATTATGTTTGTTCTTTGGGACTTTTACAAGATTCGTTATTCATGGCCCGTTGGCCACATTTTATATTCCATTCTCTCGCTTCTTTTAATTTCAAGGATCATCACCAGTTACCAATGTAAAAAGTATTCCAGAAATCATATACCTCAAGTTCATTAGCAATGGAAACTTTAAACACAAAACGTTTCCTTCCCAAGACTAGGGAATACCAACTAGCAATAGATACATACATCAAAATCATAAACAAGCAATACACCAATTATTCTTGAATTACTCTTTCCAAATCACAACAATGTACAGTTCAAAACCGAAGTATGTAAGAACTCGAATCATAATGAATACTTTATAAGACAAGGCATTAGTTTGAACAACAACTTGTTGGCATGAATTGAGCACCAAAAGATTTTAGGCAACTCTGTTTTCGAAGTCATTTTAAAACGGTTGAGTCGAGACTCATTTCATTATCTGTTTAACATTTTGTCACTTCATAGGCATTACTAGGCACAAATATAGCTCAAGTCCTTAGCACGTTATCCACATTCATTTTCCCCAATTAGTTTAATGCCTTTTAAATCATCTTTATAGATTATCAACAAATAGACACATTCAGTCAAGGCATTTAGTACCCATAAGAGCAACTAGGAGCATTTAAACAGATCCAATTCTTCTAAATCAATTAGTATACTTACCTTCATATAAAATGTGACACAAGGATATACAATCTTGGTAGGCAGACCACACTTAAACTTACAAAAACAATATGGAATTCACTTCCGAGAGAGAAAGTTTAGCCTACATACCTTGTTTAAGCTTTCCTTATGTTACTATGACGTTTCAAAAATTCTAGCATTCCCAATCTACTTTGAGACATAACAAAATTGAACGCAAATTAGGAAGGTATTCATGGTTTCAGCTCATTTTAGCATTTTATCAAATACTAGTTGAGCATCTTGATTTCAAATCTCTTTTACAAGATTTCCTTCATTATCCAACCCAATCTTTACTCATTTATGTTGAACAATCTTCCCACAAACCTAATTTGTACATGCATGTATACATAATACTATTACACCCAAGAATCATACCTCAATAACCCATCTCACAATCTCTACAACACAAACACAACCTAGGTTAGGAACCTATGGCTTCCAATCACCATCCCATGAGTTCTAACGTATATATCTTACATAAATAATCACCATAGTGTAGTTAGAGATGATAGACATACCTCTTGTAGTAAGAACCTTAAGAATCCCCACTTATAGTGTTCTTGATCAATTTAGGGATTTGAATGGGAATCTATGGATTTTCAAGGTCAATCCTTGTTATGTAAGTGTTTAGGAGTAGTAATCAACTCAAAATACTCCAAAAAACATTATATTAGATCATAGGAGGGAGGTATAGGCCGGATTCCCCTTGATAAAACAAGCCCTAGGTCAAAAAAATAACTTAGAGACGCTACATACGAGATCCTGGGGTATTTATTGGGCTTCTAGGCGTGTGATCACGGTCAAACCGCGCCCGGGATGTGGTGGCCACACTCATACCATGATCTAGCCGTGCTCGGAGGCAGAAACTTTTAGTTTTTCCGCGGTCGCGTCTCGACTGCGCTGCGGACGCGCGTCTGATAAATGCCTGGTAAGATAGTCATAACTTTCTGTATACACCTCCAATTGACAAATTGGTTTGATACGTTAGAAACTAGACTCAAATAGATTTAATTTGATAGGTTGTGAATCACACAACACCTTCTATAATTGGAGATATACTTGTCCAAAGTGAGGTATTGAGCGTATTCATCTACAACTTTAGTCTATTATGAAGTTTTCCAACCCGACTTAGGCTTAAGCCTTTCCTTGGGCCCCAAATTACTTACCTTAAGACTTGTACACTTATTTACCAAATCCAATTGATTCCCACCATGTTCATAGCGCATAAAACATTATAATTGGCCTACGTGGCACAACAAAATCCTATTTTACGTAGCGAATGTTTTTGGGGCTTTACATAATTTCTCATTCAATTTCTTCGAAATAGCTTTTCTAGCAAGCACTTTTACCCTCCTCAGTCTGGGTTTGGGAGTTGTGCTAGGTGGAGGTGAGATAGATGAATCAGAGGGAGTGGGCTATGGAAAAGTTCCAGGATTGTCTTGTTGGTTTGTCATGATCGCTGGTTTTTTGAGAGAATTGAGGAGTTAGAATTTTGGAGAAGAAGGCAAGTGAAAGTGAAGAGATATTTTTGACGGTTTGGGATTATGAAGATGGAAGGAGGTAATGATATGTATTTAAACAAAAATGCACATTTAATGTATAACGATGACTTTAGGAGTGGTCAATTAGAGGTCTAATCAACCTAAAATTTTAGGTTTGAATGATCGGTTAGGCTTTCCTGTATTTTAGGGAATTTTTGTGGTTTAGAGTTCTAAGGCTGGCAAAACTGGTTCAAAGCAAACAGATATAATTTTCTAAGGAGTTGAAATATTGTAGGAATTCCGCTCATGATTTAAATATTTATATTTCTAATTGTGCAGAGTATACAAAACATACCTTAGCATTCGGATAAACCCATATTGATGAAATAGGTTCTTCATTTAGAATTTTCCTGACCATGCCTCAATTTAGCATAATAGAGAAAAATTTATAAGAGATCAGTGAGTCATATAACACATGTCACAGGAGTATACTAATTACAATATGAAGCTGAGTAGAAATTAATCTAGATATTTACACAAGTTCCGATTTCCTAGAAATTTTTTTTTTTCAATTTTTTTTTTGTGCATTCTGAGCTGGTCCTATTAGGTGATCTTAGTCATCCCTAATTCTAACTTGTTCCTCTCAAAGGTTTTTCAACTCAGTGCTTTAGTGAAAATATCAACAATTTTTTATCAGTAGCACATAATTCTATGGAGATCAATCCTTTCTCATAGATATCTCTTAAGAAGTGGTGTCTAACATCTATGTGCTTAGTCCTCTTATGATGAATAGGGTTCTTGTCATACTTATAGCACTAGTGTTATCACAGAAAATAGGAATGAAACCAGCTTCAATGACAAAATCAATCAGCTACTGTTTGATCTACAGCAATTGAGCACAACAAGAGGCAGCAACAACATATCCAACCTCAGCAATGGATAAGGCCACTGAATTCTGCTTTTAAGTGGCCCATGATACAACACATGAACCAAGAAAATAAGCCATACCTGAGGTGTTTTTCCTATCCACAAGGAAACCTACATAATCAACATCAACATACCCTATTAGATTGAAATTACTACCTTTAGGATACCAAAAGACATAGATCAGGTATCCTCTTGACAATAGTTAAGCGAGATTCCTTTGGATTAGCCTGAAAGAGATCACAAATCCCTACTATAAAAACTATGTCAAGTCTTTTGGCAGTAAGATACAAAAGTGAACCAATCATGCCCATATACAACTTCTGATCAACAGATGGGCCTGGTTCATCTATGTCTAATTTAGTGGTAGTTACAATGGGGGTGTCTATTTCTTTGATTCATCCATTTTAAATATTTTGATCAAATATTTTGCATATTTCTGCTGATGGATCATGGTTCCATTTTGGTTTTGTTTGATCTGTAAGCCTAAGAAAAAGTTAAGCTCACCCATCATACTTATTTCAAACTCACTCCCCATTAATTTGGCAAAGTCCTTACTTAGTTTTGCAGTGGTTGCCCCAAAAACTATGTCATCAACATATATTTGTACCACAAGAATATCCTTACCTTTTTCCCTCAGGAATAGAGTACTGTCAATTTTACCTCATTTGTAGTCATGTTCAAGAAAGAATTTGGACAATCATTCATACCATGCTCTAGGATCCTGCTTGAGTCCATAGAGAGCCTTGCCTAATTTGTACACATGTTCAGGACATTCCTTGCTCTAGAACCCTGGAGGTTGTTTAACAAACAATTCTTCTTTTAGGTAGCTATTCAGGAAGGCACTTTTGACATTCATATAATGAAGAGTGAATTCCATGTGCTGCAAAGGCTATGAGGAGTCTTATTGCCTTCACTCTTGCAACTGGAGCAAAATTCTCATCATAATCTATTCCCTCCTCTTAGTTGTAACCTTGGACCACTAGTCTTGCCTTGTTTCTTGTAAGTGTTCCATCTTCATCAAGCTTGTTTCTGAAGACCCATTTTGTGCCAATTACTGATCCATTCTTGGGTCTTGGAACTAGATGCCAAACTTGACTTCTCTCGAACTGATTGAGTTCACCTTGCATTGCATTTACCCAACCTGCATCCTGCAGAGCCTCAACAACATTTTTAGGTTCAATAAGAGATAAGAAAGCATCAAAGCACACAGATTCTTTAATTGTGATCTAGTTTTAACTCAATAGGTTGGATCAATAATTATGTTCTCAATGTGATGAGAACTTTGATACTTGTGAGGTTTCACAACCAACTGATTTCTTCTTGATGTTTCTCCTATGTTCAGTTGTTGAGCAATAGGGTCATGAACAGGTTCCTTTAAGGGATTGGTTTCAGTTCCTCTTTGATCAGTTCCCCCCGTCAGGTTGTCCTGGATGGAAGAACATGTTCCATCACATGTTCCTTTTTTTGGTTCCATTTTAGCTTGAGTTGAGACTTCATTCAAATATTTTACCAGCCCAATAGCTTCACCTTCATGTTCCCGTCTCTCAGAAAGAATGTTATTTTCATCAAACACTATATGTACACTTTCTTCTAAACACAAAGTTCTTTTATTGAACAGTTTATATGGTTTGATATATGACGAATATTCCAAGAATACTCCCTCATCAGTTCTGGGATCAAACTTACCTAGGGGTTCCTTTCCATTATTGTGCACAAAGCACTTGCATCCAAATGCCCTAAGATGGGATATATTTGGTTTTCTCCCTGTAAGTAACTCATAAGGAGTCTTCTCTACAAGAATTCTAGTCATGCATCTATTAATGATATAACATGCAGTGTTTACAACATCTGCACAGAAGCTATGGGGTTTTTACTAGAAAGAAGCATAGTCCTAGCCATATCTTCAAGAGTCATGTTCTTTCTGTCAACTACTCCATTTTATTGAGGAGTCCTAGGGGAAGAGAAATTATGATCTATACCATGTTCATCACAAAATTCAGCAAACTTAGCATTTTAAATTTAGTTCCATGATCAGACCTGATTGAAGCAAGTTGATTACCTAGTTGTTTCTGAGTTTTTCTAACAAAGGTAGTAAACATGTCAAATGCTTCATCCTTAGATGTTAATAATTGTACCCAGGAAAACCTAGAATAATCATCAACAAGTACAATCACATATTTCTTACCACCTCTACTCAATGTTCTCATTGGACCACAGAGATCCATATGAACCAGTTTCAATGACCTGGTCGTCCTTACTATTTTCTTGCTTTTAAAGGGTGATCTTACCTGCTTCCCCTTGACACAGGCCTCATAAACTTTGTCTTCCTTGTACTTGATGTTAGGTAACCCTATCACCAAGTCCTTGCAGATTAATTTGTTGAGTTAATTTAGACTTGCATGACCACGTCTTTTGTGCCATAGGAGGGGATCATTGTCCAACACACTCAAGCAAGTGAGTTCAATTTCTGAGAGAGAGTACGAATATACAATGTAAATATTGTTAACTCTTTTTCCCTGCAAAACAATCTTGTCAGTGGTAAGATTAATGACAAAGCATTTGCTAGAGGTAAATGCTACAAGGTTACCTCTGTCACACAGCTGTGATTCACTGATTAGACTATATTTCAAGCCATCTATCAAGTAGACATTCTC
This sequence comes from Nicotiana glauca, assembly GCA_026770625.1. NCBI lineage: Eukaryota > Viridiplantae > Streptophyta > Magnoliopsida > Solanales > Solanaceae > Nicotiana > Nicotiana glauca. Next base: position 17,846 of record MU783419.1, read on the forward strand.
AATTGAGTGTGATTATGTCTTACCTACCTTTATAACCCGAATAATCTCGCCTTTCTTCCCATTTCCAAAGGATATATTACCTCCTTTTAAGTCCTCAAGTTAAAGGAACTGGTTCTTGCTTCCAGTCATATGTTTTGAGCAGCCACTATCCATGTACCATATTTGGCTACTTCCCTTCACTTGCGCCTGCAAAAAGAAACCAGGAGTTAGTCTTTGGAACCCAAATTAGTTTAGGTCCCTTCCTATAGGCAAAGGGGTAAATTAAATTCCTTTTGGCCCACCCAGGCAGCTTATTTTTTCTTGAACAAAGGTTTTGTTCTTTTGACTAGCTTTTTCTTTTGCATTACATTCATTTTTGTAATGACCAGTATTGCCGCAATGTGTGCAGATTTTGTTTTCAGGAAGAAAGAGGTACTTGCTTTTGGGGTCCCACTTAAGTGATTGGGCCCTATATCCAAGTCCTCTCTTGTTGCTACTGTAATATTCTTGTAGTCAGGATAATGCATCAGAAGCCTTATTCCATTTGCAAGGTTTGTCTAGTTCATTCTTTACCTTCCCTAGGTCTTCTTTTAAGACTCTTATTTGCTCATCTTTCCTGTACAACTCATCCTTCATTTTTCCTAGGTTTTCTTCTAAGGTGAGATATGTGTGATCAACTTTCTTCTTACCTATTCCTAATTTCAATTTTAGATTTTCAGACCTAAGTTCTAGGATATTGGTGTCATGTTCAAGAACCTGGTTCTTCAACTCAGCATTTTTACCGTTACTCTCATTAGCCCTAGATTGTAGACTTTCGCACTTGGCTTTTAAGATTACACACTCCCTAGATAGCTCTTCCTTCTCATTGTTAATTATCTCATACTCATCGATGAAGTCTAGCAATAGTTCATACAACCTTACTTTAGACAGAAATTTAATCTTCTTTTTGAGATGAAGCACACTTACCTATTGTTCACATCTGATTCTCCAATGGCCATAAGTTCTTGTTCATCTCCAGCTTCATATTCTGAATCCTCATATGATGTTTCTCCCCAAGCAGCAACCATAGACTTGGTTGATCCTTTGTTCCTTTTGAGTTGAACCTATTCCTTCTTCATATTCCTTAGTTTAGCCCTTTCCTTCTTCCATTCAATTTCCCACTGAGGACAGTTCTTGATCATGTGATCAGTCTTGCCATATTTGTACCAACCCTCGTTAGTCTGTATCTCAGGAGCCATTGGTTTATTGAAGGTTGTACCTCTTGAAGAACCCTTTCCTCCCATTAGGTACTTTTTAAAATCCATTGTGATCATGGCCATTTCATTATCCTCCAGATCTGCACCTTCAGCTATTCTGAAAGCCAGACTTCTTTCCTTTTTGGGTGCATCCATTTTCATGGTTTGTCTTCTTAGTTCACATGCAGTAAGGTTTCCAATCAGTTCATCCAACTTGAGAGTAGCAATGTTCTTTGATTCCTGAAAAGCAATGGTTTTACTTTCCCAGGTCACTGTAAGACCCTTGTGAAGATTTTCTCAACCTTGTCTTCTTCAAGGAAAATTCTCCCAAGATATTTAAGTTCATTTACTAGTGTTGTGATCCTTGTGTACATATCCTGTATAGTTTCTCCTTCCTTCATAGTGAAATTCTCATATTGAGAATATAGCTGTGTTCCATATCTCCTTAGCAGTGGTACAACTTTGAATCCTGCTGTACTTATTTGGACCTAGTCCATACATAGGCCATTTCTTGACCTTCGTATTCTTTTCTGATTTCTTCAAGTCTCAGCAGTGCAGTCAGCTCTTGTTTTTGGCACGTCCACTCCTTCAACATTCTTCTTTATAGTTTCCAGGGGACCATCAGTGACTATATCCCAGAGTTCATAGTCTTCTCCTATGATGTGATCTCTCATCTTGTTCTTCCACCAAAAAAGTACTGACCATTAAAGAGTGGAGGCCTAGCAGTAGATTGACCTTCCTAGTTTCCAGGTGGTGCATTCATCTTAATCTTTTCCTAAGATGTTAACCTCTTCGAGGATAACTCGCTCAGATACCAATTGATGTTTTAAACGTCAATATCACACAAGGGCGGGAGGGGGGATTAAGATGAATGCACCATTTTATAGTCCTCAAGTAGAGAAAATCATCAAAGACGCTCAGGATGTCATGATGTTGCATGCCAATCCCATGATCAAGCAACCTTTGGTCACTTTGAATACATCGGTGCAAGAAATTCCTTCTCAAAGCGTGGAATCGATAGGTGAACATAGTGGTGGTTCTGTGCAACCTCTACTATCTACAGGTAATGATAAGGAAATTATCAAGGACAAAAGTCAAGACTTGAGGGAGAATCATATTAGCTTCATGGCTGGACAGGAGAAGCAGACTACAGGCATTCCACAGATTGAAGCAAGCACAATGGTTACTAGCTCGAAGACAAAGGCAGCAGACAAGAAATCTAGAAGGCAAACGAACCAAATTGTGAACACTCCAGATGCTATTGGTGATCGCAATGAAACAACACCAAATCGAAGACAGCAGCAGCTAATTGAAATCAGTCCACATACAGAAATACGTGTGCCAAAAGATGGACAGCTCCACAAGAATCCAAACATTCCGGCTATTAGTGTTGATGCATCGTTGCATCCAAATTCAGGACAACCTTCTTTAAGTTTCATGGCTGGATAGCCGCAGCAGACTACAGACAGTCTACTACAAAAACAACATCACATTGTAATCAATTCAAGTGATGCGGCAGTAGACTTGGAGAGTTATAAATGTTCCGGTGAGATTTCAAACCATGATCAAGCACTATTGGATGCTTTGGATAGTCCAAAACCTCATAGTTGTGCATACTCAACGGGCTCAAAATTAACTCACAAAAGTTGAAAGTTTCAGTGGTGAAGAGACATGAACCATGTAGTGCAAAGCTAATGAAGACCCAGTGTGTCTCCTTGGCGTGCGCTGGTATTATTTTTCAAGAAGAAGGATGGGTCAATGACGATGTGTATTGATTACCGGCAATTGAACAAGGTAACGATCAAGAATAAGTATCCACTGCCGATGATTGATGATTTGTTTGACCAGCTTCAGGGTGCCAGGGTATTTTCCAAGATTGACTTGCGATCTGGTTACCATAAGTTGAGGATGAGGGCATCCGATGTCCCTAAGATAGCTTTCCGCACTCGGTATGGGCATTATGAGTTCCTGGTTATGTCATTCGGGTTGACAAATGCCCCAGCAGCTTTCATGGACTTGATAAACCGAGTGTTCAGGCCTTATTTGGATTCATTCGTGATAGTTTTCATTGATGATATATTGATATACTCCCGCGGCTAGGAGGAGCACGAGCAGCACCTCAGAGTGGTTCTTCAGACTCTGAGGAATAGTTAGCTATATGCTAAGTTCTCGAAGTGTGAATTCTGGTTGAGTTCAATTGCATTTTTGGGTCATGTTGTATCATCAGAGGGTATTCAGGTGGACCCAAAGAAGATAGAGGCAATCAAGAACTGGCCTAGACCAGCATCACCTCCAGAGATTCGGAGTTTCTTGGGGTTGGTAGGCTACTATCGACGGTTCGTAGAGGGAGTTTCATCTATTGTGGGCCCGATAACCAGATTGACCCATAAGGGTGCTCAGTTCAGATGGTCAGATGAGTGTGAGGCGAGCTTTCAGAAGCTCAAGACAGCTTTGACTACAGCACCGGTGTTGGTTTTGCCCACAGGATTAGGGCTTTATATAGAATATTGTGATGCTTCCCATATTGGGCTTGGTGCAGTGTTGATGCAGGATGGCATGGTAATTGCCTATGCTTCGAGACAGTTGAAGATTCACGAGAATAGCTATCCAGTGCATGATTTAGAGTTGGCAACTATTGTTCACGCATTGAAGATTTGGAGGCACTATTTGTATGGCGTGGCATGTGAGGTGTTCACTCATCACAAGAGTCTTCAGTACTTGTTAAAGCAAAAGGAGTGTAACTTGAGGCAGAGAAGGGGGTTGGAGTTGCTGAAGGATTATGATATCACCATTTTATATCATCCGGGGAAGGCCAATGTGGTGGTCGATGCTTTGAATAGGAAGTCGGCCAGTATGGGCAGTCTTGCTTATATTTCGGTCAGTCAGAGGCCGCTTGCTTTAGATGTTCAGGCTTTAGCCAATCAGTTTGTGAGGCTGGATGTTTCTGAGCCCAGTCGCGTGTTAGCTTGCACGGTCGCTCGTTCTTCATTATTGGAGCGTATCCGTGATCAGCAGTTTGATGATCCCCATTTGTGTGTCCTTAGAGGCACGGTGCAGTGCGGAGGTGTCAAGCATTACCTTGGATGGGAATGGAGTTTTGAGATTGTATGGGCGAGTTTGTGTGCCCAATATGGATGGGCTTCGAGAGTTGATTTTATAGGAGGCCCATAATTCCAGGTACTCTATTCCTCCAGGCGCTGCGAAGATGTATCAAAATTTGCGGCAGCATTACTGGTGGCGTAGAATGAAGAAGTATATTGTGGCATATGTGGGTCGTTGTTTGAATTGTCAGTAGGTTAAGTACTAGCATCAGAGGCCTGGGGGTTTATATCAGAGGATTGAGCTTCCCGAGTGGAAGTGGGAGCGGATCACTATGGATTTTGTTACTGGACTTCCGTTGACTCGGAAGAAGTTCGATACGATATGGGTCATTATTGATAGGTTGACCAAGTCAGCATATTTCATTCCTGTGGCAATCTCCTATTCTTCTTATAGGGTTGGCTAAGATCTATATTCGGGAGATTGTTCGCCTCCATGGCGTGCCCATGTCTATCATTTCGGATCGGGGTACGCAGTTTACCTCGTGCTTTTGGAGAGTAGTTCAGCGAGAGTTGGGCACACGGGTTGAGTTGAGCATAACATTTCATCCCCAGACGGACGGTCAGTCCGAACGGACTATTCAGATTTTAGAGGATATGCTCCGAGCTTGTGTTATTGACTTAGGAGGTTCGTGGGATCAGTTCTTGCCTTTGCGGAGTTTTCCTACAACAACAGCTACCAGTCGAGCATTCAGATGGCTCCTTATAAGGCATTATATAGTAGGCGGTGTCGGTCTCCGATTGGATGGTTTGAGTCGGGAGAGGCTCGGTTGTTGGGTACGAGTTTGGTTCAGGAGGCCTTGGATAAGGTCAAGATCATTTAGGATAGGCTTCGTTCAGCTCAGTCTAGGCAGAAGAGTTATGCAGATTGCAAGGTTCGAGATGTGGCATTTACGGTTGGTGAGCGGGTATTGCTCCGAGTGTCGCCTATGAAGGGCGTGATGAGGTTTGGGAAGAAGGGAAAGCTTAGCCCTAGATTCATTAGTCCGTTTGATATTCTTGATTGAGTGGGAGAGGTGGCCTATAGACTTGCATTGCCGCCTAGCTTATCGACCGTGCATCCAGTTTTTCATGTATCCATGCTTCGGAGGTTTCACTTCGATCCAGCCCACGTGTTAGATTTCAGCACTATCCAGTTGGACAAGGACTTGTCTTACGAGGAGGAGCCGGTAGGTATTTTGGACCGGCAGGTTCGTCAGTTGAGATCTAAGATTTTCCTTCTTTTCGTGTTCAGTGGAGAGGTCAGCCCCCTGAGGCATCGACCTTGGAGTTCGAGTTTGATATGCGGAGTCATTATCCTCATATTTTCCCCGACTCAGGTACTTCTTTCTGTTGTCCGTTCGTAGACGAATAGTTGTTTTAGAGGTGGAGAATGTGACGACCCAAAGGGGTCATCACTTGTTTTCTTACCCATTCTGTACTTCCGAGGCCTTGAAAACCTCATTTAGGGTTGCCTCGATTTGCATGCTCAGTCCGGGTGCATAGCCAGAAAGCTTAAATATGAATTCTGTGAGAAAAATGCTAAATTTTGATATTAAATTGAATAATTTTGATTTCAGTCAACATTTTGGGTAAACGGACCCGGATCCGTGATATAACGGTCCTGGAGGGTCCGTAGGAAAATATGGGACTTAGGCATATGCCCGAAATTAAATTCCAAGGTCCCAAGTCCTAGAAATCAATTTTTGTGTAAAATTGTTTTCTGGAAATAATTAATGAGGTTGGAAATGAAATTTGATTAGAACGTATTGGTATCGGGCCCGTATTTTGGTTCTGGCACCTCGTACAGGTCTTATCTGTGATTTAAGCGCTTTCTGCAAAATTTGGTTGAAAACGGACGTCGTTTGAAGTGTTTCGGACTTAAAATGGAATTGAAGAAATTATGAATTTTTAGGTTTAATTCGATGTATATGATGTTATTTTGGCGATTTGATCGCACGGATAAGTCTGTAGGATATTTTTAAGGTTGTGTGCATATTTGGTTTGGAGCTCCGAGGGCTCGGATGAGTTTTGGATAGGTGTCGGAGTGCATTTTTAAACTTCAAAAAATCTGGTATGAACAGGCCTGCAGGCTTCGCATGTTCGCAAATGCGAAAGTCCCCTGTAAGGCCTGGCTTCACAAATGCGAAGCATAGTTCGCAATTCCTATAAAATGGCCGGGGTTTGCAATTGCGAACGCCAGTTTGCAATTGCGAGATCTGCAACCTGCATTTTTTTATACTTAATCGATTTTAAGACATTTTTCACCCCATTTTCAAAACACAACTCCTTTGGGCGGTTTTTCAAGAACAAGTTTCATTCCAAATCATTTGTAAGTCGATTTTTACTCAATTCTTTCAATCATTAACATCATTTAACATGTTTTTCACTTAAAATCAATGATTTTCATGGGTGAAATTGGGGGTTTTGGGTAGAACCTAGGTTTTCTAAAAATTGGGGATTTGGACCTCAATTTAAGGTACGATTTCAAAATAAATTATATATTTGAGTTCGTGGGGGAATGGGTAACCGGGTTTTGGTTCGAACCTCGGGTTTTGACCACATAGGCCTGGGGGCGATTTTGGAGTTTTTGGAAAAAACTTTGAAAAATTCATTTTTATGCAATCAAATTGATTCATTTAGTGTTTATTAAAGTGATTAAGTAATTTTTGGCTAGATTCGAGCGGATTAGAGGTGGAATCACGGGGTAAAACTATAATTGTAGCTTGAGTTGAATTCAAAACATCGAGGTAAGTATTTGGTTTAACCCTAGCTTGAGGGATTAGGAGTTGAGTCATAATTGCTGCTTGTTTTGTGTGGAGCACGGCGTATGGGCATGGTGACGAGTATCCATGCGTTGGTGTCGAGCATGACCGTGAGTCTTAATTTGATAATTGTGTACTCTTGTTTGATCCTAATAAAATTGTGATTAAACATTGGTATTATTAGTGTCAAGAAGAAGTTGAATAGGATTGGTTATAGATGAATCTCCCTTGTCGGGATGTTTGACTTGTTGTTATTGTTCCCTTGCCGGGAAAAGTATTAATTTGATTGTTCTCTTTCCGGGATTGTATTGTGTATTGTGTTGAAGGTAAAGAGAGCGGGTGGTATGCCTACCACAAGTGATATTGAAATGGGAGCGGGTGGTATGTCTACCACAAGTGATATTGAAACGGGAGCGGGTGGCACGCCTACCACAAGTGATATTGAAATGGGATCAAAAATTTACTTTCTCATGCCATATAGTAAGCTATATTACCCTACATGCTTAACATTTAATATAATTACTTTTTATATATCTAATTACCATTTATGTCCATTTCATGGGTTCTAATGGTATTAATTAGTCTCCTAATTTAACTCTACTATATATTCCTACTCCCCCTAAGTTTCTCTCTCCAAATCCCCCCGCTCACCCACGTATCAAACCACACCCCACGATTTCCTCTTCAATCGCCCACTATTTCCTCTTCTAAAAGCAGCAAAAATATGTAACCCCTCCACCATTGACAACCATTAAAAATCTTTCAAGCTTTGAATTCGAATTTGGATTGGATGTGGTTGCAAAGAATTGAGAATTCTCTCTACGCCTCTCTCTATCTCTCAATCCCAAATTTCAATAATATAAAGCAAAGGAAAAGAGAGCAGCAATTCCACCGTTGACAGCCATTAAAAAGCTTTGAAGCTTTGAATTCGAATTTGGGTTTTCGAAAATCATTATTTGTTAGAATTGGGTGTTGTTGCAAATAATTGGGAATATGTTTTGGAGTTTATATCTCAATTTTGAGGGGTTTTGGTGAAGATTAGACTTCATGTTGGCTGAATTTCATATTGAAATTTGAAGAAGAAGAAGAAGACATGACATACATTATATTGCAAAAATTATAGAAAAATTGTATTCAGTTATTTATTTATTTTTCTTTTATTCATTTAACTATATATTGTATGAAAGTTGAACAACATTGTATAAAAATTATATTTAAGTTGTATGATATTGTAGTTGTATATAACTGAGTAAAAATAATGTACGAAAATTGTAGGTTGTATAATATATAATTAGTTGTATGAAATTTATTTTTACTATGTATAAATCAGATACAAAATATACAAAAGACATATTGTATAAAATTAATATTTAAGTTGTATGTTATTGTAGTTGTATATAACTGAGTAAAAATAATGCATTAAAAGTTGTAGATAAGCTGTATAATATATAATTAGTTGTATGAAATTTATTTTTACTATGTATAAATCAGATACAAAATATACAAAAGACATATTGTATAAAATTTGTATAAAAATTGTATGATATTGTAGTTGTATTTAACTGGATAAAATAATAAATAAAAGTTATAGATAAGTTGTATAATATCTAATTAGTTGTATAAAAATTATTTTTTCTATGTATAAAGCAGATACAAAATATACAAAAGACATATTGAATAAATTTTGTATAAAACAACTTGTCTATCGTATAAAAAAACTTATTTTGCTAGATGAGTCCCATAGAGTGATAGAGATGCAAGAAATATCGTAGTATAAGGCGTATACGTTCAGTTAAATTATTTTTTAGGCTCTACAATTTAGAATAAAAGTCATAAGCTTGGTATATATCTAGAGTAATATAGTTTACTGTATGGCATAGGAATGTAAAATCCCTTTCAAAAATTTATATATCCATACTATTACAAAAGCATGAAACTCTAACACGTTATAATTTTTACAGAAAAATATAATTTATTGTCAAACTCTAAAACCTATGTCAGTGATCCTGCTTGCATTTTGAACGGTGAACTTACGAATATTAGTTTTTCCTACATCAGAACTCTTAAATCTTCAAAAATTATGCGTTTTTGCTAAAACTAAAAAAAAAAATATATAAAATAGGAAGTATATTAATTCATGAAATCGAAGTGATAAATTTATAAAACTTGAACAAAATTAAAGTCGAATATATCGATTGAGATGATTGAGGGCTTTTATGTGTAGACTTTCTCCCTTTATTGAGTTGGCTAAATAAGACCAATAATAATTATTTTTAGGAATTCATACCTTTTCTTTTAACTTGTATTTATAATTAATTCAAGTATATTTTTAATATAATATTTATGTAAGTTTTAAAGAAATTATACTCATTGAGACGAGGTACACGTGCAATAGGCGTACCCTAAAACTGGTATTATAAAAAGCAAAAAGCCTCGTCAAATACATATTAGCAGAATCATCTTACCTCTCCTATAATGGATATGCACTAATAAGTTCACTTCTACATATTACAAGCGAAGTTTCAAATGGATAGTGACAATTACAAAATACAAAAAAGAGAGAAAGTACCATGTGATTTCACAAACACAATCACTAGACACCTAAGAATGTTACTAAACTTGTTGAAACAACACTTTGGATATATGAAAGTCGATTACTTCCTCAGAAATATGTGCAGTGTAATAAAAAGTCTTCGCAACTGCAAAAAATATTTGCTTAATGTCTTGATTGATGTTGCTTGAGTAGTTACCAAAAACTAGCTTTACAAGAGCTTGCATGTCTAATTCAATGTCAGTGGTCTTTGAGCTGCCAGTAGTCCTACTACACCATTGGTCAACAGATATCTAACAATGTTTTAGATTCAAACAGGAAAAAAATAGAATTAGAAAGCTATAAACAAAAAGGAAATTCAACGATGATTATGCATAGAGTATAACTTCAATAGACTAGAAATGTAAACAATTAAAATTTAAACTATTAGATCAGCTAAAGATACTGTAACTATAAGTAATCATTTATAAAAAGTTGGATTAGAAATATGAAAAATAAGGCTGGTTCGCTAAAATACACGATAGTGTAAAAAGTTAAGTAACCTGTTATTAATGTTGAAATTGGCAAGTCCCACGTCGGTGGGATAGCCATTTTAGTTAAGATTTTTTCTTATAAAAGGAGACCTAATGTTTAGGATTTAAATACACCTCTTATTTGCCTTCTTATCTTCTTAAGGCATTTGTATCTTCTCTCTTTAGTATTATTTCACTTGTATTTTTGGAGTGAAATAAAATATTGGTTGTGTCCGAAGAGTAGGCAAAATTAGCCGAACCTTGTAAATTCTGGTGTTCCTTTTATTATTGCTTTATTGTCTTATTTATTATTTGGTGGCTGCCATAATATTTGGTATAGTAATTGTGACTCATTCACACTATATACATTTGGCTTCCGTAACAATTGGTATCAGAGCCAAGGCATTGTCTAAGTATGCTCTGTGGTTGCAGCACAGTCTGATCTTCCACATCAGAAAAGATTTATCTTGGCAACTGAGTCAAGGTTCTGTCTTAGTATGCTTTGTGGTTGCAGCTTAGTCTGATCTTCCACATCAGAAAGGAAATAATCTTGATTTGTGTCGTCAGCTATTAAATAATATTTGTGTTAAAGATGGGAGACAATAAACNCACAAAGGAAACTTCTGCTAGTAAATTATAGAAAGCACTGAAGGATAAATTTTTGAAGAAAAACAGTAAAAATAAATTATACATGAAGAAAAGACTGTTTCACTTCACCTATGTTCCTGGTACCACGATGAATGAATATATCACCAGTTTCAATAAGTTGGTCACAGATTTGCAAAATATGGATACAACTTATGATGATGG
>MU783420.1:5485-25013 GCA_026770625.1 Nicotiana glauca
CTTCGAACTGGTTTAATTCTCTGTTTATCTCTTCAAAGGCTTTATCCTCATCGTATTCCGATTCATTATCATAATCGACCTCTTGTACAATTGGTTCGGAATCAGATTGATTTTTTAGACTAGGTTGAAGATCCGTTGTGCATGCCATGTCATTAGAACCAGTATAAAGAGAACTGTTCAGAAAGAGAAAAGAAAAAAACATAATTAAAACAAAATAAAGAGAGAAAACTTTCACTTTATTAAAATGCGGGATAACAGAGTTTCACACTTTTGCCGAATACAAAAATAAAACTAAAACTTGATTACAACCCTGGAATAATCCAGAAAACAAGAAATAAAAATCAGAGCCCACTACCAAGACTCCCTCCGGGTAGGAAGGGGAGTAGCCGTCCAATTGTTGATATTTGCCCTAGGCCCCACAAACTGTATATCTGCCCTACTGGACCCTTCTCCAGCTTCTATCATGTTGACGTCGGTGAACAGCCTTTCAAAACCCTGATTCAAATCTCTATCTAACCCAATCAGTGGTCCGAGAACCTTCGGGACCGACAACCTTCCGCTACCTGCTTTGACAAATGATCTGGAGAGACGCGGAACCGGCTTGGGAAGAACCCAAACTCTCTTCTTCAACTTTCGAGCACGTCTTACATCTGCTGCTGTAGGCTTGAATCCCAGCCCAAAAGTATCCAGATTCTTGGGCAAAGAAACTGGCTGAACAATACCCTGCACATCAACTCCCAAACCTTTTCCGAGCATAAACCTGTTTTTCAACATCTCCGAGGCCGCCATGACAGTTGTAGCCGCTAGTCTGGGAAGTGGAAGGTCCTTGCCTTCAGAAATTCTGTCCACTGATACTGCATCAAACATCTGGTAAACCCATGGACCTTTGTCGTCATCATTTTCTATAAACTGCACAATGGCATCACCCACAATGCTTGTACCGTCATCCACGTGCACCACTATCTCCTGCCTGTCCCACTCAAATTTCACAATCTGGTGCAGTGTAGAAGGCACTGCTTTGGTGGCATGGATCCACGTCTACCACTTGGAATTCCATGGTGAATTCCACTGGACCAATGGTCAATTCCAGTATGATATCACCCACCGTGTCAGTACCACCCCCATCAAAACCTCAAACGCAGACGTTGTTCCTGTGAATCCGGTCATGATCAACCTTCAGCTTGTTTAGAGTAGTCAAAGTACAGATGTTGGCGCTTGACCCTTTATCAATCAATACTCGGGTGACCACCGAGTCTTCGCACTTCACGATCAAGTAGAGGGCTTTGTTGTGTTCTGTACCCTCTACCAGCAATTCATCATCAGAAAACGTCACTCGATTTACCTCGAAGATTTTGTGCACTATCCTCTCCAAGTGGTTTACAGAGATTTTATCCAGAACATGGGCCTCGTTCAGGATTTTCATCAGTGCCTGGCAGTGATCGCTGGAGTGGATCAACAAGGATAGCAATGAAATATGTGCCGGGGTCTTTCTTAACTGCTCCACAATGGGTAGTCTTGTGCCTTCATTTTCTTCAAAAACTCCTCAGCCTCTTCCTCTATCACGGGTTTCTTTATCACCGCTGTGTTGGTCCTTCTTAACTCTACGGGAGCAAAACACCTTCCCGAACGAGTTAACCCCTGGGCCTCACATATTTCTTCCACAACCTCTGTACATTACCATCGCTTTATTGTAGCTCCATGGCACGTCTTTCTCGCTGATTATCGGCATCTGCACTACTGGCCTAATAATGACTGGCCCTATGCGTGCTGGCTTGCTTGGTACCCCTTGCACCGTTACTTTGATCGGTTCTGGAATCTTTGCAACAATATACAAACTCTTCCCCATTATCACCACTGGCTTGACGTCTACCTTTTCCAACTGTACCACCTCTTTCCTACCGGTCGACTTTTCTTTTGGACTGGCACGGATCATCATCACTGTTTGTGAGGGTTTCTTTAGCTCCTCTCCTTCGTGCACAAGTTCGATCATATGGGTTTCATGGTGTGCTGGCAATGGGTTCTGATTAATGTTGGGTGCCTCTGGTGTCTGAACCTCAATCTTATTGGTGTCAATAAGATTTTGCACTACATGTTTCAACTTCCAACACTTCTCGGTATCATGTCTGGGAGCCCCCGAACAATATTCACAGCTTACCGAGTGGTCCATATTTTTTGGAAGGGGATTTGGCAATCTTGGGTCAACAGGACTCAACAAGCCCAACTGCCTTAATTTGTGGAATAGAGCAGTATAGGTTTCTCCCAACTCAGTGAATGTTCTCTGTCTCTACACCCCTTCATTTCTGAAAGCCTGATTCCTGCAGAAACCTAGCCCTGAAGGGTTCCTACAGGCCCTTGGTGGTGGATATGTGTTTCGTGGGGGTGGATATGTATTCTGTGGAGGTGGGTAGGTATTTTGGGGAGCCATCGCGCGCCATTGCGGGCGAGCCGGAGGCTGGGTATATGTTAGGGCCTGATGGACGCAGAAATGCGGTTCTTGTGGAGGGTAGTATGGCTGTGGAGGGTAATTTGGATGATGGGGTCTGGATTGGAAGCGAGGGGAAGGACCTCTTGATCTGGGCCAATTACATGCCTCTACTGTTGCGACCTCTTCTCTTTTCTTCTTCCCGAGTGCACCTCCCGTGCCGCTCTAGATGGCTTGAGTTGTTGCTTTAATCGCCGAATAGCTCAGGATTTTGTTGGACTTAAGTCCCTCTTCAATCATACCGCCCATCTTCACTACCTCGTTGAAAGATTTGCCAACTGACGTCACCAAGTGACCAAAGTAAGTTGGGTCTAGAGTCTGTAGAAAGTAGTCCACCATTTCCCCCTCCCTCATCGGAGGACCAACCCTTGCTGTCTGCTCTCTCCAGCGGAAACCAAATTCCCGGAAGCTTTCCCCTGGCTTCTTCTCAAGTTTTAGTAATGTGAGATGGTTAGGGACGATCTCAAGGTTGTACTGGAAATGACCTGCAAATGCTTGTGCTAGATCGTCCCAGGTGTACCACCTGCTAGGATCCTGTCTTGTGTACCATTCCAGTGCAGATCCACTTAGACTCTGACCAAAATAAGCTATCAGCAGCTCATCTTTCCCTCCTGCTCATCTGATCTTGCTACAGAAACCTCGCAGATGTGCCATAGGATCACCGTGTCCCTCGTATAGGTCAAACTTTGGCATCTTGAACCCTGCCGGCAATTGAACGTCGGGGAACGAGCACAGATCTTTGTAGGCCACACTGACTTGGTTGCCTAACCCATGGATATTATTGAAGGACTGCTCCAGGCTTTTAAAATTTCGAAGCACTTCGTCCTGCTCCGAATTCTTGGATGGCTTCTCAGTTTTTGCTGGGAGCTCAAAGTGAGGGGTGTAAGTATATGGCTCGGGTGCTTTGAAGGTAGGTTCAGGAGGATAGTACTGGTTGTCATGAGCTTGAAACACCGGCTCACTGGATGATCTTTGCAAAGTGGCAGGTGGAGGTGCCACGAAAATAGGAGCAATTGGTGGAGGAGGGTTTTGTTTGGGTGGTGGAGCTTGGGAATTATAGGTAGTTTCCCCCTGATAGTATTGGTGAATTGGGAAGCTCATTGATGGACCAGGGGGAGGATGTTCCGGAGTCTGAGCCGGTGGGAGAGTAGGTGCATTGGGAAGCATCGGTAATGGTTGCCCTTTAGCCCAGGCTAGATGCATTTCTGCTATCTGTCGCCTCAACATGTCTACTTCTTCCTTCATCATTTGCATTTCCGTTTTTTCCTCTTCAACACTTTTGTTCGAACCAGACATGCTTTTCGGAATGGGCCCTTTGGATCTCATGTGGTAATGGTAATCTGCCAGAACGTCCTAACAAGCTAACTGTTTGAAATCGTCTGGAAAACAACAAACTGGTTAGTTTCAGATATTAACAGACATGTTATTGCACGTTAGGATGCAATGCACCTAGGCAGTTTAACCATTCCTATCATGTCTTTTGCTTCTATTGCATGCGTCATTCCGGCCTTCCTAATCATGACCTCTCCTTTTATTGTCACTCACTTTTTCTTTTATATCCCTCTTTATTTTTTCCTTTATCTTTTCTTCCTTTAGTGGTTGCCAAATCTTATGGAGATTGCCTACGTATCATGACCCCGCATGAATCAGACCGAGCGTAGTTCTGACACATGTAAAAATAAAGACACAAAAATTGTTTGGAATCTTTTATTTCATTACCGAAATATGCTATTACAAGCTACCCATTTGGAAAAGGAAAAACAAAATGCAGACTCCAGACTACAAACATGATTTGATGTGAAAAGAGAACAGACGGGTAGACAACAGACTCTTAAAAAAAAGCAAGTACATACTTGAACTAGGGATACATTAAAGCTTTGAATTTTGGTGCCCGTGGGGCATCGTTCGGCCTTTCCACGGGCTTTGATGCAAGGCCCCTTTGCAAGATTTTCAATTCTTCCATGATCTGGTAGACGTAGCCCATGCTGAAGCAAAGAGGGTAGTACGGGGCATTTCCTCATATGCTAGGCACCTCATGGTGATGTAGTGCTCGATCTTTTCGATTCTACCCCTGATTCTACCCCTTTCCATAAGCAGTTGTGCTATTCGTTGATTCTTTGCTCCCAGCACTTGAGCGTTGTGGAAGAGTTGATCTTGAAACTCCAGCATCTGTTTTTCCATCTGCGCCATTAAGTTATGACAGCGTTCTCTATTGGCTCTGAAGTCTCTGGCTTGCTTGAAGAGACGTTCTTCAAGGGTGGATATTGTTTCTCTCAATATAGAGATGCTCCCTTCGTAGTCCCTCTTCACCTGCCGTAGACGCAGTCTCTGCTCTTCTGTACCCCTTGCCCATCTGGCTGGGATTCTTGCCAATCTAGCTTCAGCTCTTTCCAAACCCTCTTGGAAATCAGTGATTTGATTTTCCAACACCCTTATCAATCTTTCATCCGATCGACTCCTTTGTTGGTTTTCAGCATCTATCCTTATTTGTCGGATTTGGGCTTTCAGCACCTCATTGTCATGGGCCATTTTGTTCTTTTCCCCCTTATCAGCATCAATTTGCAAGCTATTTTCATATTTCAAGTCCGCAATTTGCTGTTTCAGCTTACCAATTTCAAACCGATAGCCTTCTTCTCTTGCCAGCCAAACCCATTGTGCCACAGCTTGCGAATTGTATCTTCCGGGAACGTGGCTTTCGGACATAGCTCGATGACATGCTTGCTCAAATCTTCATCATTAGGGACAACCTGGAACCTTCCCAATTGACACAATACCCGATGGGGAGCGTATGGTTGGATACTACGGACACCCATCAAAGGAACATAACATTCTTTTGCCGACATGTATACTGCTTCAGTAGCGGGCAACCACCCGAATGCCCATTCAATTTGGTCCACCGTCAGGGATCTCAGTCGTACAAAACAATCTTCAGTACCCTCGGGGAACGCGACACCTATTACCCGCTTCTCGAATTTCTCAATGCAGCTTAAACCAGTCAGTCCGTAGTTCATGTGCCCCACCTGATGACAGTTATGCTCTTGCATCCACAACTGAAGTAATAGATTGCAACCTTGGAAAAAACTTCCTCCCTCCTTACACATAGTCAATGCTCGGTACATTCCTGATAAGATCAGGGGAACTATAGTGTTGTCGGCCCTTTTCATTGTGACGTCAACCATCCCCACGAGACCTATCTCTATTTTCTTGTTGTCTCGTGGGCAAACTATGATTCCCAAGAATGCCGTTATGAATGCCAAGGTTCGTCTTTCTTCCCATTTTCCTCTATTTCTGGCATGAGTCAGTCCCAAATTTGGCTTGTCAAAACCACGCGGATTACCATAACGCTGATATAAGAACTGAAGAGCACAGCATCCTTTTGATAAATCATTATTTTGCACAGTCCGACTGATATTTAACAAATCCAAAAAGCGGTGTGGAGATACCGGCCTTGGAGACAACCGATACTGACTTCTCAGATTCCCATTCATACCCGCATAACCTGCTACTTCCTCCAGTATGGGTGTAAGCTCAAAATCCGCAAAGCGAAACACATTTCGGGTCGGGTCCCAAAATGGTATTAAAGCCTCGATGGCATCCTGCCTTGCCCTGACATTTAGTAGACTGATGAGACCCCCCAAGATTCTAACCACTGTTTCTTTGTTGCTTTCTTCTAGATCGTTCCACCATATATGAAGCTGGAGAGGGACCTCGCTAAAGACGGTGAAGGGTTTGTTTTTACTTGTGCTCATCCTGCACATTTATTAAGGTGATTTAAACAAAAAGTATAAATTTATTTGACTCAAAAAAAATGATTTGACTATTTTCTTAATTTAAAAAGAAAGATCCAATTTTCCGAACACAACCTTTCAGCACTTCGGGGATGAAGATTTTAAGGCTGTGAGGGCTAATTGGTCAAAAATCCAAAATAACCAAAAGTGGCCATTTATGCAAAGTCAGCCTTCCGGCGTCCCTTTCGGGAACATTTGGCTATTTTTGACAACAACGGCATCGCCCCACTTATAATAAAATTTTTGACATTTTCTGGCTATTTTGCAAAAAGGAGAAGTTGGACCCGATGAGGGTTGCCTACGTATCTCACATCCGGTGAGAATCAAACCGACGTAGTTCGGGCAAGGAAAAATAAACAAGATTTAAAAAAAAACAAGACTCCTATCTTTTCGAAAACATCACTTCTTTCTTTTTCCACTATTTTTTAACGCTAAAACATTTTGGCAGAGTTTCGACACTACTTGAGCATTGTTTCTTTCTAAAAAAAAATAAGTAGTTATCTCTCTACGCTGTTGTTTTTCTCTTTTCTATTTTTTTCACAATTTTCCAATATTCCCAATTTTCAGAAGCCGGTCAGCATGCTAGTTCGAAGCAAAATAAATGCACATGTAGCAAGTAAGATGCATCAGGATGGTCTTTTCATTTCAGGTACACCTGTCCTAGACGGACCCAACCNTGCAACTTATCTGAATCTCGTTCTAAAATTGGGATAGACTCTATACAGAAAAGAAGTCACACGAAGTGCACCCTTATTCATGATTTAGAAGACTCAGAGAGGAGATGAGTTTTGGCACAGTTTATATACAGTTCAAATAATATCAAAGCGATAGAAAGTATTATTTGCACATTTAAGCCCAATCATATAACAAAACAGATAAAGCCAAACACAACAATTATTCTAAGCTCGAATTTCTAACCCTGAACCAGTGGTTCTGGGTTAATTATCCCCAGTGGAGTCGCCAGAGTTGTCACACCTCCTTTTTACGCTAACCGCACCCCGCGAAGGGTGTAGTAAAGGGAGTTTTTCCAATTAAAGGACAATCAAAACGGGATTTGATTATTAAGAAATGGAGTCACCACTTGAGAGATTTATGGTGTCCCAAGTCACCGGTTTGAATCCCGAATCGAGGAAAAAGTTGACTCCGTATTACAGTCCGTGAACTAGAAATCCGGATAAGGAATTCTGTTAACCCGGGAGAAGGTGTTTGGCATTCCCGAGTTCTGTGGTTCTAGCATAGTCGCTCAACTGTCATATTTGGCTTAATTATCTGATTTTTAATGCATGCTCAAACCTATGTGCATTTTTACCTTTTAATCGCTTTTGATTATTATTATTTTATAATAATTGCAACGGCGTGAAAATGCGTCTCGAACCACGTCGCACCAGTGCACCCATGGTTGTCAACACATTTCGACTCCGTTGAGAGTTGGATTTGGGTCACATGAATGTGTACCCGAGTTTAAGAAGGTAAAAATTATTAAACCGCGCCTAAAGTAACTAACGAGTTGTTATCTTTGGGGAAGGCCATGAAATTCGCTAAACGGCCCGTCCCGATTTCTAAATATAAAAATATTAATCAAATGAGGGCCATGAGTTTTGAGATTTTGATTGGCACGACACGCCCCGAATTATTCTAAAGGGTTGCACTCAATTTAAAGCAAAACTACGGATATTTGGACATTGTCTATTTTCCTAAACCAATTTGAGGTTACGCGTGACGCAATTGCTGAACTAATTGATCATTAAACAATCCAAAGGGCATTCACATATGGATACACGTCTGAAAGAATAAAATGACATAAACCATGACCAAAATCTTATTCCAACAAACTTGAATTTGTAAATATGAAAAATTAACTCAAATCAGAACTTGCCATTTTACTTAATTAAGCATCTGTTCATCACATTTACTACCTAAACACATAAAACTTTCAAAAGGTCTAAAGTTATCCATTCAAACTTTCTTAAAGGTGTTAATGTTTTGAAAGGAAGTTCTGAAATTTAGCATGCATGTAATTTTAGTATTCCTAAACTAACTGGACTAGAGAATTGCACTGATGAAATCCTGTAATTACTTGAACCTACCTTTATAAATTCTGGAAAAACAAACTCGATGTTTAAAAGCTTCTACTGACCATTATCATCTAAGATTTAACCTTATTCACTAATACATTTTCATTTAACTTGATTCACACAGTCCACTTGTTAGAACTTACTAACACAAATACAAACAGTCCAGTACAAACTACATAGTTCAAATCAATTTAAAATAGTCCTCATTAATATGATATCCTAACTCTGAATATTAAAAGTTACAATAACTCGGAACAAATCCAAATAAGCAAATAGCAATCCCCTTGTCCTTGATTTCTCACATTATTCATACATTTGAGCCAAGGTTCCACATTCAACTGGAGGTAAAGAGTGTGTACCTGGAATATAACGAAAAGATGAGAAATAGGAGATCAACAGCAGCAGTAACAATACAACACAGCAGCAAACAACCAACAGAGGCAACAACAATGTGAGACCAGTTTTTAAAAGACTAATGCAGCAAATATAACAGCAACCCAAGCAGAACTAGAATTAACCCAAATTTAGACCCAAAATTCCAATGAAACAATGTTCAGTTATACCCTTAAATAGACTGATCCGAAGTCTTAAAAATGTTGTTTTAGACTTAAAGCTCTCAGATTTTTTAGAGTATATTTTTTTTTTCAATCCCCCCTTTGCTCAACTGATTTCCAGCACTTAAATGGGCATCCAGTTAGTGCACAAATCATTGCAAATCCACCATCAGATTATCTCTTTATTTATTTAATCACCCCATTACCCTAATGCCTTTTTATTTAATCAATAGTGCTCATTTCAGCCCTTAAAATCAGTATTTAGTGCAATTTTCCACTAAGAATGGTCTCGATTAATTCCATTAGTGCCCTACCCATTAATTAGCGGCCTCTAATTAGCTTGCTAGTGGTTCAAATTCCAGTTAATCCCTGAATTGCCTCTGAAATCCCTTATGAATTATTGTCCTGCCCTATCAGTCATACCAATTCTGCTTATCAATCCATTAAACTACAGCAGCTATAACCAATTCAATTCATCAAAATCAGTCAATAATACAAGCTAGAAACCCAGGTCAGGTCAAATACCATCAAAATAGATACCAACGAATCATAATTCAATCATACTGAACTACTAAGAACAAATTCTGGCTGACAAGATACATGGGAATAGACTAACACAAAGACCTAAACAAAACAAATGAACACTACAACTATACTAAATTCATATGCAAAAACATGGTAAATAACAATGAGAAAGGGAAATTGAAACAATTTGAAACGAATGATACCAACATGTTTATTTCAACACAGAATTAGAAATAAAAGAAACAGGAAGGTAAACCTACTGGAATGAAACAGACTGTTATATTGTTAATCTAGCATTCAAGCATGAAAGACTAACTGACGACCTTGTTAAATTAACTACACATGCTATAACATATAGCAATTGACAATGAAACCATCAGAATAAACAGACACATAGGTGATTTTAGTGGCATTTGACAGAAACAGGGAGCTATAATAAAACTTAACTAATCGATGATCTTATTAAATTAATCACACAGTCTATAATATATATGTAATAAGAAAAGAAACAAATTCGACCAAATAAAAGGTCTGATTGAAGATGGATAGAATAATCAAAAAAATTGAAAAATCAATAAAATTAAACTAAACAAATAAAAAAATATAAACAAACACAAAATGGAACAAACAGGAAAGGAAAAATACCTCAGAAAATCGGAAAACAGATAGACTAGACTTGAACCTCTGACTTGAGCCTTTTTGGGGTGAAAACGGACTTTAATCGAGTGTTCTCGATTGAGAACACTGGACTAAAGTCGATTGACACCCCAATTTCTCCCTTTCTGGACAAATTCGAACTTGGTCTCTTTTTAGGGTTTCTGGCTCGATTTGGGACATGAATGGTTCCAGCATGATTCGAGTCGGGCTAACGGTGTTTTAAAGGTAAGGGAGGTCAGGGGAATAGTTGGTGTGAGTTTGGGGTGGTTTGGGTTTGACGCCGCCACCGGGGATCTTGTGGCGGAGCTAGGGTTCTTGGTTTTGATTTGATATTCGAGAAACCCTAGGTTGATTCGAAGGAAACTGATGGTGGTTTGGGTATGAGGGTGGTCTAGGGGTCAACGGGTGTTGATTTAGTGGTCATTGGATGAACTAGGGTTTTGGACGAGGACCTTCGATCAATTATTCGAAAGGACTGGTCGGGATTCGAAGGAAACTGATAGGAGATTGTAGATGAGGAGGTTATGGGGAAGAAGTGATGTAAATTTGGGAGTCATTGGGCCACCGAAACCGCCGTGAGGCAATTTTCGGTGGGCGGAGCATGGTGGGGGAAGGCGGAGGTTCGATAGACCTGTCTCTAAAGCTTAGAGACGAGATGGGGGTTTTGGATTGGGGGGTGGGTAGGACTTAGGTTTATATATCTTACTAGGGGATTAATCCAGGTCGTTGGATCAATTGAGATCGATGGCCTGGATCAATTCCCTTGTAAGGAACGACGCCGTTTGGTGGATGATGGGGGTCGATTTGAAGCGGGTAAACGGGAACGGGTTATGGGACGGGTTAAGTGGTGTATTTGGAGCCGTTGGATCATGATCAATGGACGGCTGAGATCTCCTGGCCATGGAACGACGTCGTTTTGGACGTTTGAGAGGTCTGGTACGTTGGACCGGGTTAGGGGTGAGATTTGGGCTGGTTTGAGATGTATTATTTGGGGCCTGGGGATAAATTGGCCTGGTCCGAGTTTTTCTCTTTCTTTTCATTTCTTTAATTTTCTTTTAATTCCTAATTTAAAACCCAAAATCCTAGATTAAATTACTAAAATCCAATTAACTTACAAAGTACTAATTGACCCTTAATAATAATTATCACACAAAAATTAAACACTAATCACAAATAAAATCGCACACTTGGGCATTAAACGCTAAAAATGCAAAGTACATTATTTTTGTGGATTTTTTCATTTTTGTAAAACAACAACTTACATAATTAATCAAAAAAATATAAAATTATATCCTAAATGTAAATGCAACATATTTTTGTATTTTTCATTAATTTAAACAAATAAAATGCACGCATAAACGCAAACAATTACTAAAAATATCACGAAAAATTCACAGAATGCACAGAATAAAACAAACAATTTTTGTTTTGATTTTGTGGGTGTAATTCGTTTGAGAAAAAAATCACGTGCTCACAATACCTATTAGAATCAATTAAAAAATCGAATTCCTTTAAATTAGGAAGTCATAGCTCAAACGGTACAAATTGCATCAAATAAAGAAGGTGTTTGTAAGACTGATAGTACAAAATAATTACAAGTAAGGAAAATAAAAAGAAATAAAAATATTGTGCGCATAAACAGACGGATTACAGACTGATTTTGAAAATAATTGGTTCAGAAAATCACAGGCGAGATGAAAAATCACAGGGAATCAGCACTAAGTAAGGAAAGCATCTCACAAGCAAGGAAGTGACTCAAGTTAGTGAAAAACCTCCAAAGAAACCACATACAAAAAATCGGGGATTCAAAGAGATACATAGAATCGGCAGAATACTTTAGTAAAAAGAGACAATTAGACCTATTTAAACACAACAGGCACAAAACCAAGAACCCTAAGTAAGAAATCACAGAATCAGTGGAACGTTGGAACAAAATAACAGATGGAAATTGGGAGATATCTCAGAAGATTACACAAACAAGCAGAAATATCAACACAAACATATAGGACTAGAAGATGTAGTAATTTTGAAAGAGGTTCAGAAACCCTAGTTTTAAAAGAAGAACAAAACGTTGAAAACTTGAACAATCGAAAAGATCGAGTAGAGAGTAGTGCAAAAAACAAAAGAATAAGTTAAAAATCATTTAAAAGACAAAGCTTTAAGAAAATTAGGATTTTGTAATAAACCAGTGAGAGGTAAGGAACCTGGCTGTGAAACTCGTCAATAATGATGCTCGTAGCACCATCGAACCATAACCCATCAGAGAAAGATCGGAGATAAACCAAGCAAAGCTTCCGATAACCATCCTGTATGGTGGAGGCTTCTGGAGTCTTGAAGATATAGGGAATCAATGAGACAAGGTTTCACGGCGGCTGGTGGTCGAGAGAAGCGAGGCTGGAGGTGGCCGGAGAGGCGGCGGATTCATCGACGAGAGAGAGAACCAGAAGGTTCTAGAGAGAAGGGAGAGCAAGAGTCAGTATAGAGAGAGAGAGATAGATAGATAGATAGAGAGAGAGAGAGAGAGAGAGAGAGAGAGAGAGAGAGAGAGAGAGAGAGAGAGAGAGAGAGAGACCGTCTGAAAATGAGGAGTTTGGGGGGGGTTGTTAGATTTTAATTTTGGAAATAAAACCTGGGTCGTTGATCTCACTTGATCAACGGCTCAGGTTAGATCAAGGCTGGACCGAGTCATTAAATGGGTATGGGTGATTTGAGAATTGGGCCGGGGGATTTGGGCTTGGAATTGGGGTTCAATTTGTGGTTAAAATTGAAATGCAAAGGGGTTATAATTGAAATGGGTGAGGCTAAATGTTAAACCGCCATTTCTTCCCTTTTTATTTTAATAAAAATAGTTAAAATAATTTTAAAAACCAATTAAAGAACTAAATTGATTAGTAACATATAAATGTTAATTAAAAAATACTAGGAGCAATTTTGTAATTATAAAATACTATTAATCGGAAAATAGGCTATAATTGCAATTATAGCAATTTAGCTTTAAAAATGCCAAATAAATTATGCAAAAATCACCTTAATTATATATGGGTGTAAATATGAGAATAAAATAAATTATTCACCAAAATGATAGTCTGAAAATAATTATTGAATTTTGTACTATTAAAATAGACAACAAATGGATTTTAAAATCTTTAAAATAAGGGAAAAATACCAAAACTCTTGGGCATGCTTATATATGCATGTACATACTATTTTGAGAAAATTTTGAGTATATAAAATATATAGGGAAAAATTGGGTATCAACACCCTCTCGACGAGGTACCCGGCGGAATCACTCCTCTCGAAACCCGCATCCATACATGGCATAAGTCCTGAATCTTTCCCCAAGTCTGAATATGAGCCAATAAGGCCAACCATAGCACCCTTTAACAATTCCTTTGCTCAAATCACCACTTATGTTCTTTTCTCGTAGCCGAAATAAACCAGAAATATGCTAACAACCAGAAAACCTCGCAAGTGGTTAACCATGCAACCCAATCATAGGCGGTGGGACTCTCCCACTTAGATTGAAGCCACTATTACATAACTCTAGAACTCACCGGGATTCCTTATCTCTTATTGACATAACCTTGCACAATCAACCGCCTAAATTCTCGGATTCTTTCTGTAAAACCCCTTTTTTATTACTCGAAATCATCAACTACATTCGCACGATCGATCTCATTGCTGCATATTAGCCCATGCTTCCAATTAAACCCGTAGACTTCAATTGCCAGCCACTAAAATCCCAAATCATTCCAAACTCTCCTTAAGGTGCATAATCATCCTACCACCAAGCCCATATGCAACATCTGCCATTCTCCCACTTTGGGCAAACTCACTTCTTTAATCAACTACTTGACCTTTGCTTCATACACCTGGCCTTATAGGAATTTTAGCCACCCTCTGACACTTCCACATATCTTTCCTCATCATTTGCTACTCAGTTGTTGCCTTAATAAAATCTATCTTTGTAGCACTTGAATCCACAAATCGCTACTAACTTTAAATTTTGCCGGAGATCATCTCTCTCGAGCTGCCAATATTATAAATGCCGATTCAACCCTGAACGACCTTGCCTCGCGACATCTAACAGTCGCTTCTTCAATACTGACATGCAATATCCTGCTCCAAAGTCAAATTGTAGAAGATCATAACACCGGTGAATCTAGTACATTCAATAAGGACAACAATACCTCATCATAGAAGAAACTTCTGCCACACTAGCAAATATCGAGTCTCGATACCTTGTCAACCCAAACCTGAACATTCTCTGCCTGATTTCTTTTCCCTTGCCGAGAATAAAATACCGAATCTATAAATCATGCACTGAGTAAACCTCCCTTCAAGTCATTCACTACCTCGACATGCAGGCAAACATCCTACCATCATAACAATACCGCGGAAGAATCGCTCATAAGCATTATGGTAACTTGTGCCTAGACTCAAGGCTCTCTGAAGTATTGCTACTGAGCCGAAACAGCAGAATATCCTTCCACAAGGCGACGATGATAGTCCAATCAACTATACCGGGAGAAACATCCCGCACCGCATTCGCAGTGCCATTACAATTCTTCAATTCTCGATTTTGTAACCAGCGGTTCGCGTCATGTAAGATTGAATAGGAAGGAAGCAAGGGCCTAAGCCTCAATGAATCAAATCGCACGATGAGGAATCAAGAAGGGAAGTACTCCTAACAGCCTTGTAGCTTCCTGAAGATAAATGCAGACGTCTCCATACCGATCCGCGAGACTCTACTAGACTTGCTCATGACTCACGAGACCTACGGGAACCTAGTGCTCTGATACCATATTGTCATGACCCAAAATCCACCGAGGGTCGTGGTGGCGCCGGACACCGCTGTCAGGCAAGCCAACCAAAATTCTTAATTAACATCCAATTTTTGTATTGTCTAACATCATTTTTCTTTATGCATTAAATAACGAATAATAAAATTTACAGAAATAACCGTAAAGTCTTTAACAAAACATAACATTTAATAATCCAAAAATCCTCCCAGAACCCGGTGTCACGAGTGCATGAGCAATTTCTAAGAAATAATGTAATACAACAATCATCCGGAATACAATATTGGACATAAATAAATATAGAAAACTGAAAGAGACTCTGCTTGCTGCGGATCGCCTCAAGAAGTGCAGCTCACCTAAGTCTTCGTGTCATCCGTGCTGCTACGCCCAGTAGGCCACTAGAGATGCATATGCCTGTGCAACAAAAATGCACAGAAGTGTAGTATGAGTATGAAAACAACGTGTACCCAATGAGTATCTCATCTAATCCCGAAGAAGTAGAGACGAGATGGCGACTTCGACACTTACTAATTGTCCAATGATGATATATCCATAGTATATTAAATCGTGAATTTTTATAAACATGATTATAATTCACTGGGTTAAAGGAAATATACAATTATTTCTTTTATAGGAAATCATACTTTTTCATCATTTATACATATAATCTTAAGTGAGAAAGAGGCAGCAACAACTTCAATAAGTTTCAGGGCAAGCAATACAAGCATGCGCAAATCATGCCGAGGTCGACGGCCCGCTCCAGCAGAAATGTAAATTGTGCACTACCGAGGGTCGAACGGCGCGAACCATAGATGTATCTATTTAATTTACCGAGGCTTTCGGCCCGCTATAAAATTAAAAACACACAGACAGTCAACCAGGAATCCACACGGAGCAATTATCCAAAGAAAGTAAATCCTCTTTTAACCATTTAAGAAAAATGAAGTTTAATCCTTTCAGAAATTTATTTACTAATTATATGTGATTTAAGCAATTCAAGTTGTCAATAAGTTCACAAATAATCAAGGTATAACATGCTCTTGGGTCCTAACCTACCCGGATAATAGCATAATAGTAACTACGCACGGACTCTCGTCACCTCGTGCCCATGTATCCCCCACAAATAGGAGGACATAACCAATTATTTTTACCTATGGGGACTGTCACTCCTCCTTTTATCTACTACACCCCCGAAAGGTGTAATAAAGGGAATTTTTCCAATTAAAGGACAATCGAAACGGGATTTATTATTAAGATTCAGAGTCGCCACTTGGGAGATTTATGGTGTCCCAAGTCACCGGTTTGAATCCCGAGTCGAGGAAAAAATTGACTCTGTATTATAGTCCGCGAACCAAAAAATCTGGATAAGGAATTCTGTTAACTAGGGAGAAGGTGTTAGGCATTCCCGAGTTCCGTGGTTCTATCACGGTCGCTCAACTGTTATATTTGGCTTAAATTATCTGATCTTACAACATATTTTAACTTATGTGCTTTTTAACCGTAGACCACTTTTATTATTATTTTTACTGAGAATTGTAATGTCGTGAAAACACATCTAGAATCACGTCACATCAATGCACCGCAGTTTATCCCGGAATCTAAGCATTTATTATAACCATTTATGGAGGGCCCCGCAGTTTGTGCATTTTATTTGGCGAGGCTCGTCTCATTTTTATTTTAAAAGGGCGAACCTAAAGTGACTATGATTTTCTATTTTTATTTATCTCTAAAAAATAAAGAAAAAGGCCCTAATCAATTAATATTATAAAATTCGGGCTTCAAGTTCAAGTCCGGATCCAAACAAAAGGGGCGCCTTTAAATTTGAACCCGCTACCTAACTTAAAACCCGTAGTAGGCTATTTTAATACGAACAAACCAGTTGCCAAAAGAACCCAAACCACATAATATGTACACTTTGGACAAAGATCCAATAGCCGCATGCATTGGGCCTGGGCTTAGCCCAAATCAGCCAAGCTGATCCAGGGGCCTGGGCCACCTGTTTAATACATTCAGGCTCAACGGCCTACAGACAGGCTAGTGGTTAAATGTAACCTCAATTGAATCCAACCAAGTGCCTATTGAACTTGCCTTAGGCTGATTGTTTTTACGCCAGTTCAGGGCTTCATTCACGTTATTTATTTGGTTATTGGTTAAATACTACTGAAAGTGAAAGGTAAAATAGACATGCGAATTGAATTAGTTATCAATACCCTATGAACGTAATTCTCAAATGAATAGACTAATAGCTAGATTCTTTTTACTGATACTGACAGGAATAAGTGAATAGCCTGAATTCATACTCCACTCATATCTGATTGTATAACATCTAAAGTAAACCACTAACAATATATCAGCTATCTATGGCGGCTCAAAGCTATTGGAGAGGTACTTTCAACTTGAAATCCAAATTAACATGGAATCTACACTATTTGGGATCTTACTTTAAACAACTGCTAAACTAAGCAAGTATCAATTACTGAAGCTATAGCTGGATAGCCATTAACTGCAATAATCCAAACAGTCCATCTACAGTACAAACATACTTGAAAACAATTCTAATTATACAAGCCTTATGTTTATCGTTCATAATTAAAGTCCTAAACTAAATTAGCATTTCATATTCCAATCAGTACAGAACTACATCAATACAAAACTATACAAGGATTTGGAAAACTATCACAAACTCATGCTCCCATCATATTTCATTATCAACTGATGGTGCTATATTGAATCAGGTTCAAAATGTGTATCTGTATAATGGAAGTAGAAGAAGAAGTAGTAGTAGTCAGCAACAGCAATACCACAGCAATGGAACAGTTAATTCAACCAGCACAGCAATGGGACAGTTTCAAAACACACAGCACCACACCCAGATATACCCAAATGAAACTCAGTAATCCAATAGCAACACAAACACCCCGAGACTCAAACTGGACTTGAGTTAAACCAGAAGTGACCAGCAGCCCTCAGAAGAAAGTTTCAGTGAAATGAACTTAAACTAATTACAGACTAACTTAGGAACTTCAGACTATTTCCAGCTCTCAAAAACTCTCTCAGAACTGATTCAAAAGAGAAACTCTCCAAACTGACTGCCCTTAACAATTTTTCTTTTTTATCTCTCTCTTTTATCAGTCTCCTAATGTTTTTCTCTTGATCCTTTTTCAACTGATCCTTAAAGCTCTCAAATTGTCAATGTCTTCTCTTATTGTCCTAGGCTCTCAGAATGTGAAGTCCTCTTCCCAAAGTCAGTCCCCCAAAACTGATTGCCTATCACTCTATTTATAACCAAAGAACCCTATTATCTCTAGCTCCTAGGAGCACTCAACTATTAGGAAAATATATATGTCCATCATATTCTCTGCCCTCCCCATTACCATGTGTTTTGTTCCATTTGTTTAATTCAATTAAGCATGGGTGACTTGTTTTTAATTACTTTCCTTAACCCTTAACCATACCAAAATGTTTTGTTCCCCACTTTTATTGAACAATGCATTATTTTAATGGTCCACTAGTGCTTATTGACAGAGCACTCAATCATTTCAAATTTCAAGTCCGAATTACCCCCCTTAACTTACTGTGAATTACTGTCCTACCACATCAGCTATACCAATTCACCTAACCACTGATTAACTAAGGCTGAATTTAAACTCAAGTTCGATTCATATCAGAAACCAAACATAACATTACGATGAACATCAGATTAAAACCAATAGCATCAAAACAAAGGTCAAGGATTCAAAGTTAGAACAAAGTTATATTGACTCCTAAAGTCAAAACTTCAAACCGCAATTGACACGGATACAGGGGAGTAAACTAACTCTATTTAGAACAAATCACAATTTCTATACTAAACTTAGACAAAATGAAGTGACCCCTGAAGCTGGTAATACATAAAACAACTAATCATCAACTAATTCGAAGAACACAACTGAACCACAAACATGAACGGACTAGTTGATGAAACTAATTAATCGACTCAACAATCTATAACATATGCTAATCGACAAGGGAAAACTGGGCCAGAAAAAAGGACCGAAGGAGGAGGAAGAATTAATTGACAAAATGATGAATTACAATGAAACTTAAACAGATAAACAACAACAAAAAAATAAAAGTAAGAAAAAGAGAAGAAATACCTCAAAATTTCAGACCTAGCTCCCATTTGTCCTACTCGAAACTTCAACTTAGGTTTGAAGCCGAAACAGACCTTAATCGAGTGTTCTCGACTGAGAACACACGACTAAGGTTGGCCACGACCTCAAGTTTTTCTTTGTTTGGATCGATTCTAGGTTTAGTTCTTCTAGGGCTCGTTCTTTAGATTTAAAATTCGAAAATCTAGGGTAACATTCGAGGGGAACCAATGATGGTTTAGGGATGAGGGAAGTCTAGTGGTGGTATGGTGTTAATTTGGGACTAATTGGACAAGGTGAGGTTTTTGACTGATTCTTCGATTGAAGATTTGAATACATCGGCTGGGATTCGAAGGATAAGGTTCAGGGTTTTGGAACGGGGAGGTCGAGGTGAACCTAGGGTGTAAAACTAGGGAGGTTTGGGCCACCGGAACAGCTGTGAGGCGATTTTCGGTGGGCGGAGGGCGGCGGAGTGAGGCGGAGGGCTATTTGGTCTCTGAGGGCTCAGAGAAGAC
>MU783424.1:3098-21269 GCA_026770625.1 Nicotiana glauca
AGCCCTAAGGACCCAAAAATGAAACTACACAGGCGTGGTTTAGAGTTCATTCTCATGAGGTTTTTAAGACCGATTACATCGCGAAATGATGTCCTTCACCTGTTCTTGACAAAGAACAGATGATTGGCATTATCTCGTGGTGTAATCGAGAAGGTCAGTCTTGTTCAAATGTGAATCAGTGAGTTTCCATTATCTTTTCCATTGATTGATTGTGTGGCATCTGTTCTCTTGCTGTTTTTTTGTTTATCTGCATTCAATTGGTTTCTTTTAATTTAAATTTTTTTTTAAAAAAAAAGTTTCAATTTCTGAGCTTAAGTTTTCTCCTCTTTTCTTTTTGAGTTGATCGATATTCATAAGATATAGTGCTTTTAGTACCATCTCTTGATTGAGTTTGGTTTGTTCATTTCACCCTATTTGTTTTATTTTGATCGTGTTAAACTTCTGATTGTAGTTCCAATTCTCATCAATCTTAAATCCTTTTCTTTGTTATGTGTTCAATTTGGAAACCCTCCTGGTTTATACCTTTCAGTTTGAATCTTTTTAGGCTTATGAGGTATTGGACTTGGTTGCTACTGAGTCCAAAACCAGAGGCAATGGTCCCTCTCTAGTTGGAAAGCCCAGGTTTGGGTCAATTCGACCCATACTTCATCTGGAGTTTGAGGGTACATAACAGGGGATTTTAGGTTTAATTGTAAAGGATTAACAGGGGAATTCAGAAGGAATCTATATAGTAATTAAATAGAGTCTGCTGACAAAGTTAAGGGGGAGGTGCACTACTAAACTGAGGTAAAGAAAAAGAATGAATTAAAAAATTGATAAGGGTTGGTTAAGTGGAGCTGACACTCTATTAATGGCTTTACTAGTGGGAAATCAGAAACAAGCATGGGTTAGTAATAAAAGGCTGAAAGGGTGCATGTGCTAAGGGAATAAACAGGCTGGAAAGTGAAAGGTTTGAATAAAAAAGGATTAGTTCTAGTCTTTAAATAGACACACACACACATTCGGCCCGGAGGCGCATACACACAGAAATATAGAAATACAGAGTAAGTCTGAAAATTTAGAGAATGTTTGAGAGCATTGAGTGAAAAAAGATTCTGATATACATACTAATTCATATACACTGTCAGAGATTAATAGAGAGGAAAACTGATACAATTAGAGAACTACTATTCCATTAAAATCTCTATTTTTGAAACCCTGAGGTTTTTCTTTTTCTCGAGAAGCAATTTCTGATTTCTTTTGAACTGAAAGGGTTTGGGGTTGGGTCTATGAAAGTTGGGTTTGAAGTTTGCTGGATTGTGGTTTGATTGAAACTGGTTCCAGATTGTTGCTTTGGTTTTGAAACTGATTCTCAGTGTTACATTGCTGCTGGTGATTGCTGTTATTACTACTGACCTTACCACCCTTTATTTTTTTCCAATTTCCAGGTACTTCTTAGACTCTTAAGAACGTGTGAAATGCATGTTCGAAGTCGTGTAATCAATTGGAGATTTCAAATATGATTATCAGTTTTTTTTACTAAATATTAGTTGTGTCTTTTAGAAATCCCTGTATTAACTTGGTATATTTACGGTTTACTGCCAGGGGCTATTTTTATTCTCTTTTAAATTTGTTGGGGTAATGGTACTGCTATTAAGGGATCATGGTATCTATGGATTGTGATAGGACTCTTAGTTATATGTTAATTTTGTATTGTTATAGACAAACTGTTTCAGGTTAAATTCTGCTAAGTGTTAATATCATTTAAGGATAGTTTGTATGCCATAGAGGCTAGACCAATTTATGATAATTTGAGATTGGTCATTGTATTTGCATGAAGTTTATAGTCTATTCGTATGAAGTTTGGTATATTAAATGGGGAGTCTCAAATTCAGGCTCATGTGATAATTTACTATAACCAAGGAGTAGGGTCATTGTTACAAATCTATGTTGTTTCTTTTAAAATAGTGATTGATCTTGATTTGGGGCATATGAAAGGCAGTATATCGAAATGGCTCCTTTGGTCCTGTTTTTGTTCTTATTGCCTAGGCCCAATTCTTTTGGGAAGGATCTCCTTTGGCATGCATCAATGTGGAATGGCCATTTAATTCAGTACTGGGCCTCACGTTAGGTCAGGCCCAATTTCTGAAACTAAAAACTAGAATAGACTTCATTTAGTTTAACTTTACAGTTGAGTTGAGCTTTGACTTTTTTTAGAAATAAATACAATTCACTTAGTCTTGTTTCATTATCGGATCCGTGTAGTCAATTGGAGGTGAGCCATACTAGACAACGCAAAAATAATTAGGGCCCTCGCAAATTAATACAGAAACCTATTGGTTAAGAATAATTCGAGGCACGCCATGCCGAACAAAAAGTGATAATCGCATGGCCCTCATTTAAATTAATTTGGTATTGATCCTTAGAACTCGAAGTGTTCCATTTAGCAAATTCCATGGCCCTCGCAAAGTGCAAATGCGTAGTTATTTTAGGCGCGTCATTTAATAATTTTACCTTCCTAAGCTCGGGTGCACATTTATGTGACCCAAATCCAACTCCCAACGAAGTTGAAATATGTCAAAAACCACGGGTGCATTTTTGTGAAGTGGTTCGAGACGTATTTTAATGACGTTGCAATTCTCTTTTAAATATAGTAACAAAGCGTTTAAAGGAGTTAAAATTTGCACATAGGTTCATAATTGTTTAAAATCAGATAATTTAAGCCGAATACGATAGTTGAGCAACCGTGTTAGAACCACGGAACGAGGGAATGCCTAACACCTTCTCCCGGGTTAACAGAATTCCTTACTCGGATTTCTGGTTCGCGGACTGTTAAACAGAGTCATTCTTTTCCTCGATTCGGGATCCAACCGGTGACTTGGGACACCATAAATCTCCCAAGTGGCGAATCTGAATCTTTTAATAACGAATCCCGTTTCGATTGTCCTTTAATTGGGAAAACTCCCTTTTATTATACCCCCTCCCGGGGGTGTAGTGAAAAAGGAGGTGTGACAGCTTTGGCGACTCTGCTGGGGACATAACCCAGAACCACTGGTTCAGGGTTAGAAATTCGAGCTTGGAATAATTGTTGTATTTGGCTTATTTATTATCTGATTTTTATTTGAGGTTTTGGCTTAAATGTGTTAAATGTTCCTTTTTACCGCTTTGATAATTTTTGAACTGTGTATATAAACTGCCTTCTCACGCACCCATCTCAGTCTTCTTGAAATTAAAATTGGGCATTTGCTTGATATAGCCCGCTTTCTTTGAGATAGCCGAGGTGCTTGGCACCCAGTGAAGAATTTTAGTCACACATGTTTTAGGCGGGGAGCACACCAGTTAAGCCGGAAAGTAATTCTACCGGTACACTGACCCTCCTCGGCTCGAGTTGTACGCTCGAGTAAGCCAGTCTAGATACTTTCTCCAATAAGATTTTAACCTAGAATGATAAAGCCTCATGTCGGATCCCTAGTAGGAACGTTTTGTTTGCATCACGTGCATTTGACCTTGGAGATTCAATACAGGGGTTGGATCTGTCTAGGACAGGTGTACTTGAAATGAAAAAGACCATCCTGATGCATCTTACTTGCTATTTGTACATTTATTTGTTTCGGACTTACATGCTGACCGGCTTTTGAATATTGAGAAAATTTGAAAAAAAATAAAAAAATAATAGCAGTATAAAGGGTTAAGAGAGTTTATCACCTGTTTTGAAAAGAAAAAAAAACCAATGTCCAAATAATACCGAAACTTTGCCGAATTTTGGAGAAAAAATGGAAAACGAAAAAAAAAGGGTTTAGTTTTCAAAAATAGTTGGTTTATTTGCCCGAACTACGTCAGTTTGATTCTCACCGGATGTGAGATACGTAGATAACCCCTATCGGGTCCAACTTCCCTTTTTGCAAAAATAGCCTAAAAATAACAAATTTTTTTTGATGTTGTTCTAAATAAGTTAGGTGATGCCGTTGTTGTCAAAAATAGTCAAAGGTCCCCGAAAGGGACGTCGGAAGGCCGTTTTTGCAAGAACATCTGCCTTTGGTTATTTTTTAAAATTTTGGCCGGTTAGCAAGCACAACCTTTAAATCTTCTTCGAAGTGCTGAAAGGCCATATTGACAAGACTGGATATTTTTATGAAATTTTTGAGAAAACTGTGATGATTTTTTTTATATATAAAAAAAAAGTATTTGTCAGTCAGAGTCTGTTAGTCTATTTTTAGGCTGTATTGCCATTTTGATGTTAGAGTCTTTTAGAGTCCATTGATATTGTAATAAATGTGTCGTAATAAACACATTTTTTCTTTTATGAAAAATTTGAAAAGAAAATCCAATTTTTTTAGTCATTTGGCACTTATCGGCCAGAACTACGCACGGTCTGATTCATGCGGGGACATGATACGTAGGCAATCCACATAAGATTCGACCACCACTAAAAAAAGGGAATAAAGTAAATAAGTATATAAATGGGAATCAAATAAAGGAAAGTTTGAGTGAAAATAGGAAAGGGGCGGTATGACGCATGCGACCGATCAAAAGCATAATAGGAACTGTTAACTGCTTAGGTGCATTCATTCCCCAAATGTGCGGGTACCAATATGTTAAAAGCCCTAACGCTAACGTGATGGTTTCATTTTGTCATATTCATTCCAGAACGATGGTTGGTTTGTGGTAACTCTTCTCTACAATACAAAGGCAAAAGGCAATGGCAGAGAACAACAGAACTGAGTTGGTTGATACTGGTGCCAGAAAGCAGTTGGTCGAACATGAGCTCACTCACTCGTCATCCAACTATCTTTTCCTAAAAGTGCCCTCCTGTCACATCCAATATCCCCGACAAAAAGTACCCACCCAAAGCTCATAACGCCCAACATTACCCCTCCGAGTTTGCTCACAAGGTTCCCAACTCGCACAAGCAAGGCCCACGGGATGAGCCTCATGTTGAAAATGAAAAATTCAGGGGAAGAGAAGGGCTAGATGGGGTACCCAAGAAGCTGAAAAGCATAGAATAGTCCTTAAGGGACAAGCAAGGAATAAGGGATCATAGTAGCATGGATTATAAAGAGTCGTTCGTGTCTCCTGACATTCGCTTACCCGTGGGGTTTAAAGTACCAAAATTCAGCTTGTATGATGGGTTTGGGGATCCGGTAGCCCACCTGAAGGTTTATTACAATGAAATGAGAAGTGTGGGAGAGAAAGATGACTTGATGATGACATATTTCAGTGAGAGCCTAACTGGGGCAGCTTTGGACTGGCATAATCGTCAAGGTGTTGATAAGTGGCCTACATTGGGTGACATGGCTCAAGACTTTGTCCGATACTTTCAATGCAAATCAACTATTACCCCAGACCGCTCCTCCCCATCTAAGATGGAAAAGAAGCCGGAGGAAAGCTTTAGGGAGTTTGGGCTCAGATGGAGGGAGCAAGCTGCTCGAGTCAGGACCCTGATTGGTGAAGAAGAAATGGTTGAGCTTTTCCTACAAGCTCAGGGGCCTACCTACTTCAATCATTTGATCCCTGTTGTGGGTAGACCTTTTGATGAGGTGTTAAGAATATGGGAGTTAGTAGAAGAGGGAATCAAGTCAGGTAAGATCATGAGTTGGTCGAAAGACATTTAGAATATCCCAGGAAGCTTGGGTGGGGGAAGGGGACGCAGAAAAGATGATCCGTTTAGTTTTCCTGATCAACACTCCCAGCCCCGACACTATCCCCGTGGATATCCTTGTGCACCAGGTGACCCTTCCCAATGCTACTTCTCTCCACAGAACTCCCAGAGTCATACACCACTTTTTCGGTACCCGGCTCCACAAAATGCTTATCTACCCCTACGAGCCTGCCAGAAACCCCATAAATCAGGTTTTCGGCCCAATCAAATATGTAGGGACGAGAGGTTGCGGAAGAAGAAATCCTACACTCCATTGGAAGGGTCATACGCTAATCTGTTCCAGAGGCTTAGGAGTTCGGGCATGTTAAAGTCTATCCATATAAAAATACCAAACCCTCTTCCAAAGAAGTTTGAATTTTCCCAAAGGTGCGCATATTGCTCGAATGCCCCAGGACATGACATATAGAAGTGTTGGAATCTGAAGAATGTGATTCAGAAGCTTATTAATGCAAGCGACATTGTCGCGCCAAATCCAGATGCGGCAGACATCAGCCAAAGTCCATCGCTTGTGCAAAATGAGACGCGCATGTTGGGTATGATTTATTTGGAAAGGGAGTTCGTTAAGAACAATGTGATGGAGACTTGCGAAGGTCCCAGTACTCTTGATGAAAAAGTCAGTGACTAAGATGGTGAGTTAGTCGATTGGAAAGATGCCCTTTTCTTGGTCAACCGGAGAGGAGTTTTTGGTGGCTTATTTTGTTGTCATTTCTGTTGTCCGGGTTATTTCAGGGTTGTAATCTAGGTGTTGTCTTGTAACTCAAGCCTTTCTATCTTTTTATTTTGTCCAGTTCTGTTGGTCGTAGTATCTCATTTAGTGTCGTCTAGGTTTGTCTAAGGGTTGTAACCCCAGTTTAGTTTGCTTGTCTTGGTTGTTCGAACTGTTCCATCGTCTAATGCAATGTCCTATTTTCTGTTATTTGTAGTCATTTTATTTTGGTTCTCTCCTTTTTATAGTTCTTTTCCTGTCGACTCTAGTGACATTACATGCACACATAGTTCTAGGCCTAATCTTTAAGGTTAATCATGAAGATGATATGAGCACTTGAAGGAAACGAGAACAGACTGAGATCATTTGAAGCCCGAACCATGTAAAACTGGGGCTGATAGAACATAAAGAAACCTTATGTTTCATGCCGCATCAGTTGGAAATTAAAGAAAAAGTTTGGCCAAATTGACAGGGGCCGTTCGTGGTAATGAGAATGAGAGTGTTGCCCAATGTTGTTTTTAACAGATGAAGAAAGCAAATTTATGAATATAGCTACCAAGTCTAGCACGATCAGAAGATGTTACAAATGTTTGTTTAATCGCGTTGTTTGTGCTTGGCATGTTTTGAAGATTGG
The DNA here is from genome assembly GCA_026770625.1 of Nicotiana glauca. NCBI lineage: Eukaryota > Viridiplantae > Streptophyta > Magnoliopsida > Solanales > Solanaceae > Nicotiana > Nicotiana glauca. The sequence continues at coordinate 10,077 of MU783424.1, forward strand.
AATGACGAAGGCATTTTATTCTGCTATCTAAACACTTTATCCTTCGTTACCCCTTTGATCCTTATTTGATTTCTTTCATACCCCTCTTTCGGAATCAATAGCAAAGATTAGAAACACAAGCATGAAAGATAAGGGAAAGGAGAAAGAAGATAAGAAAAAGAAAAAGAAAAAAAACAACGAAACAACAAAAGAAAAAGAGAAAAGGAAAAAAAGGAGGAGATAAGAAAAATAAAAATAAAAAAGAAAAAATAATAATAAGTGAAAAGGAAAACTATAACAACAAGGAATTTGGGTGAACTACGTTTGACCTGATTCCTCTTAAGGATACGTAGGCAGCTTCACGGCTCGGTCATAGGGAAATAAGAATCGAAAGATCCCCAAGCAAGAAACTGGGGCAGAAGTTGTGGTTGTTTTAAAGAAATTTGGTTCCGAAGGTTGTAATTTTAACCATTTGTAATTATTTTTGAGCGTTTAATACCCTTTCTTTCTAACCCTATCCAAAAGCCCACGTTACGGTCCAAAGAAAGACCTTCCGATCAGTCTTCGAGAGATGCCAAGTCAAGCAAGTAAAGGTGAATCACATCAGGGGCAACACTTTAGTCCAAGCAAGGAAAATGAAAAATGAGAGAGTCTTATTCGTGAAAACCCTTACGGGCGACGTAAGGCAACGGAAGCCGAGAGAAATCAGAAAATGAGAGAGTCTCATTAGTGAAAACCTTCACGGACACTTTGAAGCGACTATAAGGAGAGAGAAAGACCAAAATGAGAGAGGTTTGATAGTGAAAACCTTTCGGAGATTGTGAAAGATGATTAACGACGGGGAATCAAAGCCAAGTTTCACGGTTTAAGGGTACCACAAGAGATGAACATCAGAATTGCTTGACAAAATAGGCCACATGTACATGTCATGGCTATTAGAGTGGTATCCACGTCTGATAGGTTTCTACTTTATAGTTTTTCTTGTTAGGAATCATCTCTTTCCTTTGTCCTTTATTCTATTCCTTTTTCTTGTTCACTTTTTTCTTCCTGAGTCTGTCTGGTCAAAACAAGTGAGAAATGACTTCAAAGTTTACCATCAGCTTTTCAATTGCACGAGACGAGATCTGGCTAACACATAAAAGTGTCCTAAGTCCGAAAAGAACAACAAGCACGCTGAGCTGGTAACAATCAACATGTTATGGGATTCGTACAAAATACCAAGGTTTGGTCCATATCGATTCATGGACAATGCAACAGAAGGAGGGCCAGGGTGAATGAATCAAAGGTATATTTCTGTGATAAGATGGGCAAAAAAAATGTTGGACTAGTGACAAGCAAGACATTCCAAGCAAAAATCGAAGGTTATAGACCTCAAGTCCAAGGCCAGTGGACAAGTCAAGAAAGAGCAACGTATACACAAAGTGGGGAGCAGTGGACGTGATTTGGGAATTTATGTGAGACACAAAGGTCGGACAGATGTTGGTTCATGGGTAATACGACAAATAGAAGATATTAGGTTTGAACGGAGAAAAGATATTTCAGTGATACGCATGACGGAGAAAGTGGTTAATCAGTAAACAGGCAAGATACTCAAGTGAACATCAGCTATCATGGGAAATATATGGGGTCAGATAAGAAGACTAGAAATAATAGTTGGGAAGTTTGTGATTGAGGAGTAGTCAGAAGGTCGGAAGTTTTCAACCAAGTTCAAGACAGTCGGACGAATCAGAGCATAGAGAGGAGCGAAGAGAAAACCACCCCCAACAAGAGCATCACAACCAGCAACCGCATTTTAAACTAACGAGATTTTTTTTCTTTGATTGAAACAGGGGCAGAAAATCTCGGTTGTTTTGGAGAAACCCACCATAAGGAAAGGCAAACACCAAACAAATAGGGAGGACAACACAAGTTTTAAAGGAAAGCAATTTCGAAGGAAGATAATTCAAGTTTCAAAGGAAAAAACGACAACACTAGTTTTAAGGGAAAGCAGTTTCGAAGGAAGATAATCCAAGTTTCGAAGGATGATAATTCAAGTTTCAAGGTAAAATGGTTCAAGATGCAAAGGAAAATAATGTCAAGTAACAAAAGACGTACCTTTTAAGTTGTTAAAGTTGGGAGTCCGCCCGGAGAACGGAGGCGTACATTTTAAAGTTTTGAAGTCGGGATCCCTCCCGAAGAACGGAGGCGTACCTTTTAAGTTGTTGAAGTCGGGAGCCCGCCCGGAGAACGGAGGCGTACCTTTTAAGTTGTTGAAGTCGGGAGCCCGCCCAGAGATGAAGACGTACCTTTTTAAGTTGTAGAAGTCGGGAGCCCGCTCGGAGAACGGAGGCATACCTTTTAAGTCGTTGAAGTCGGGAGCCCGCCCGGAGAACGGAGGCGTACCTTTAAAGTTGTTGAAGTCGGGAGCCTGCCCGGAGAACGGAAGCGTACCTTTTTAAGTTGTTGAAGTCGGGAGCCCGCCTGGAGAACGGAAGCGTACCTTTTTAAGTTGTTGAAGTCGGGAGCCCGCTCGAAGAACGGAGGCGTACATTTTAAAGTTTTGAAGTCGGGAGCCCGCCCGGAGAACGGAGGCGTACCTTTTAAGTTTTAGAAGTCGGGAGCCCGTCCGGAGAACGGAGGTGTACCTTTTATGTTTTTGAAGTCAGGAGCCCGCTCGTATAACAGAGGATCATTTCAAGATGTTGAAGTTGGGAGACCGCCTGGAGAGCGGAGGAATACAATTCAAGCCAAAAAATCGGTGCAAGGCAGCAACAAATGAATTGCTATAAGAGAATACAAGACAACAAGGCAACAAGAAACACAAGAGCAAGTTTGAAGGTCTAGATAGGATTTTGTAATTCATAGACTAAAGTTTAGTCTAGCTTCTTATTTTCTTTTAGCATGGTGTAATAAGGAGGTCAGCAAGCAGTAGCAGCAACAACAGTAACAATGAAACCACAGCTTCATGGTAGTCCCAGCTACCAAAATTCCCGAACTACATTGACCTGATTCCTGTTTAGCCAAGGATATGTAGGAAACCTTTGAAGCAGAGGTTCGGTCAAATCTTTCAAAAAATGCTTCACACGGAATATTCAAACGGGCAAAAATCGTTCGTATCCGCTCACTTTCTCTTTGCACGAAAACTCTTCGTGTTTGCGGGCAAAAAGGGGCAGCTGTGAGCAAGTGATTTTTGCCTCACACGAACTACTCCCAAAGAATTCAAAAACAAAATAATTTCTTTTGCTTTGTGTGCAATTTTGTGATTTTCGTGGTATCTTCAATTATTGTTTGCATTTGTGTGCATGCATGTTTATTTGATCAATTATCAAGAAAACACAAAAATAGGTTGCATTCACATTTAGGATTTAATTTTATGATTTTTAGTTAAATAATAAATTACTTATTTTATAAAATGAAGGAAAAACATAAAAAAATAATGCACTTTAGTGTTTAATTGTGTGATTTGGTATTTAGGTATTTATGTTAATTACTATTTAGAGATAATAAGCGTTGGTTTTGTAATTTGATTAGGATTTTTATTTGTTCACAAAATTTTGAAAGAAAAGGAATAAATAGAAAAGAAAAAAAAGAGTTGAATGGAGAAGAGACTGGATTTAGGCCAAAAATTGAGTAGCCCAAACGAATTTAGCCCAAAATCAACCCCCCAACCCGGTCCAAACCTTTGGTCCCAGAGACGTTCAAAACGATGTAGTATGGTGAGAATACTACGTCGTTTAAATGTCAATCAATCCTATCCCTCCGTTTAATCCCCATCCAACGGTCCAAAGATGCCCTCATAAACCAAACTCGACCCGTTTTGCATTTGAGACCGATCCGGTCTTCAACTTAACCAAACGGTGACGTTTAACCATCCCCTTCATCTTGGCCGTTGATCTCATTAGATCGAACGACCTAGATTCGTCCACCCCTCCCATATATAAGTTCCCAAACAGACCCCTCCCCCTTAGAACCCCCTCTTTCCATCGTCTCTAAACATCAGAGACCGAAACGTACCCAAACCCTAGCCAGCCACCACCCCTTTCCACCGCCCAAAACCCGACGGTGCCGGCTCTGATGGCCGCCAAATTAACACCCTATCCTCGCCTCAACCTCCCCATTCAAATATCCAAACACTTTCCCTCGAATCATAGCCAAACGTCTCGAATCTTCAATTGAAGTGCAGTAAAAAAACCCTAGCTTACCCAATCGATACCAAAATCACACCAAATGACCACACCGCCTCCCTCACCCCAAATCTCATGTCATTTTCCTCCAAACAACTCTGGAACGATTCGAATATCAAATCGAGTTTTTAGCCCTAAGGACCCAAAAATGAAACTACATAGGTGTGGTTTAGAGTTCATTCTCATGAGGTTTTTAAGACCGATTACATCGCGAAATGATGTCCTTCACCTGTTCTTGACAAAGAACAGATGATTGGCATTATCTCGTGGTGTAATCGAGAAGGTCAGTCTTGTTCAAATGTGAATCGGTGAGTTTCCATTATCTTTTCCATTGATTGATTGTGTTGCATCTGTTCTTTTGCTGTTTTTTTGTTTATCCGCATTCAATTGGTTTCTTTTAATTTAATTTAATTTTTTTTAAAAAGAAGTTTTAATTTCTGAGCTTAAATTTTCTCCTCTTTTCTTTTTGAGTTGATCGATATTCATAAGATATAGTGCTTTTAGTGTGATCTCTTGATTGAGTTTGGTTTGTTCATTTCGCCATGTTTGTTTTATTTTGATCGTGTTAAACTTCTAATTGTAGTTCCAATTCTCATCGATCTTAAATCCTTTTCTTTGTTCTGTGTTCAATTTGGAAACCCGCATGGTTTATACCTTTCAGTTTGAATCTTGTTAGGCTTATGGGGTATTGGACTTGGTTGCTACTGAGTCCAAAACCAGAGGCAATGGTCCCTCTTTAGTTGGAAAGCCCAGGTTTGGGTCAATTCGACCCATACTTCATCTGGAGTTTGAGGGTACATAACAGGGGATTTTAGGTTTAGTTGTAAAGGATTAATAGGGGAATTCAGAAGGAATCTATATAGTAATTAAATAGCGTCTGCTGACAAAGTTAAGGGGGAGGTGCACTACTAAACTGAGGTAAAGAAAAAGAATGAATTAAAAATTTGAAAAGGGTTGGTTAAGTGGAGCTGACACTCTATTAATGCCTTTACTAGTGGGAAATCAGAAACAAGCATGGGTTAGTAATAAAAGGCTGAAGGGGTGCATGTGCTAAGGAAATAAACAGGCTGGAAAGTGAAAGGTTTGAATAAAAAAGGATTAGTTCTAATCTTTAAATAGACACACACACACACGCATTCGGCCTGAGGCACATACACACAGAAATATAGAAATACAGAGTAAGTCTGAAAATTGAGAGAATGTTTGAGAGCATTTAGTGAAAAAAAGATTCTGATATACATACTAATTCATATACACTGTCAGAGATTAATAGAGAGGAAAACTAATACAATTAGAGAACTACTATTCCATTAAAATCTCTATTTTTGAAACCCTGAGGTTTTTCTTTTTCTCGAGAAGCAATTTCTGATTTCTTTTGAACTGAAAGGGTTTGGGGTTGGGTCTATAAAAGTTGTGTTTGAAGTTTGCTGGATTGTGGTTTGATTGAAACTAGTTCCAGATTGTTTCTTTGGTTTTGAAACTGATTCTCAGTGTTACATTGATGCTCGTGATTGCTGTTATTACTACTGACCTTACCACCCTTTGCTTTTTTCCAATTTTCAGGTACTTCTTAGACTCTTACGAATGTGTGAAATACATGTTCGAAGTCATGTAATCAATTGGAGATTTCAAAGATGATTATCAGTTTTTTTTACTAAATATTAGTTGTGTCTTTTAGAAATCCCTGTATTAACTTGGTATATTTACGGTTTACTGCCAGGGGTTGTTTTTATTTTCTTTTAAATTTGTTGGGGTAATTGTACTGCTATTAAGTGATCATGGTGTCTTTGGATTGTGATAGGACTCTTAGTTATATGTTAATTTTGTATTGTTATAAACAAACTGTTTCAGGTTAAATTCTGCTAAGTGTTAATATTATTTAAGGATAGTTTGTATGCCACAGAGGCTAGACCAATTTATGATAATTTCAGATTGGTCATTGTATTTGCATGAAGTTTATAGTCTATTTGTATTAAGTTTGGTATATTAAATGGGGAGCCTCAAATTCAGGCTCACGTGATAATTTACTATAACCAAGGAGTAGGGTCATTGTTACAAATCTGTGTTGTTTCTTTTAAAATAGTGATTGATCTTGATTTGGGGCATATGAAAGGCAGTATATCGAAATGGCTCCTTTGGGCTTGTTTTCGTTCTTATTCCCTAGGCCCAATTCTTTTGGGAATGATCTCCTTTGGCATGCATCAATGTGGAATGGCCATTTAATTCAGTACTGGGCCTCACGTTAGGCCAGGCCCAATTTATGAAACTAAAAACTAGAATAGACTTCATTTAGTTTAACTTTACAATTGAGTTGAGTATTGCTTTTTTTTAAATAAATAAATACAATTCATTTAGTCTTGTTTCATTATCGGATCCGTGTAGTCAATTGGAGGCGAGCCATACTAGGCAACACAAAAATAATTAGGGCCCTCGCAAATTTATATAGAAACCTGTTGGTTAAGAATAATTCGAGGCACGCCATGTCGAACAAAAAGTGATAATTGCATGGCCCTCGTTTAAATTAATTTGGTATTGATCCTTAGAACTCGAAGCGTGCCATTTAGCAAATTTTATGGCCCTCGCAAAGTGCAAATGCATAATTATTTTAGGCGTGTCATTTAATAATTTTACCTTCCTAAGCTCGGGTGCACATTTATGTGACCCAAATCCAACTCCCAACGAAGTTGAAATATGTCAAAAACCACGGGTGCATTTATGTGACGTGGTTCGAGATGTGTTTTAATGACGTTGCAATTCTCTTTTAAATATAATAACAAAGCGGCTAAAGAAGTTAAAATTTGCACATAGGTTCATAATTGTTTAAAATCAGATAATTTAAGCCGAATACGATAGTTGAGCGACCGTGCTAGAACCACGGAATGAGGGAATGCCTAACACCTTCTCCCAGGTTAATAGAATTCCTTACTCGGATTTTTGGTTCGCGGACTGTTAAACAGAGTCATTCTTTTCCTCGATTCGGGACACCATAAATCTCCCAAGTGTCGACTCTGAATCTTTTAATAACGAATCCCGTTTCGATTATCCTTTAATTGGGAAAACTCCCTTTTATTATACCCCCTCCCGAAGGTGAGTGAAAATGGAGGTGTGACAGAGAGTTCCCTGAGGTTTTCCCTTCAGACCTGCCGAGTATGCCGCCCGACAGGGATATTGATTTTTGTATTGATCTGGCTCTCGGCACTCAGCCCATTTCTATCCCGCCGTATCGTATGGCCCCGCCAGAGTTGAAAGAGTTAAAGGATCAGTTGCAGGATTTGCTGGAGAATGGTTTCATTAGACCCAGTGTTTCTCCTTGGGGTGCGCCGGTGTTGTTATTGAAGAAAAAGGATGGTTCGATGAGGATGTGCATTGATTACCGACAATTGAACAAAGTGACGATAAAGAACAAGTATCCACTGTTGAGGATTGACCATTTGTTCGACCAGCTTCAGGATGCAAAGGTGTTTTCAAAGACAGACTTGAGATCTGGCTACTATCAGCTGAGGATTAGGGCATCTGATGTCCCTAAGATAGCATTCCGCACTCGGTATGGGCATTATGAGTTCCTGGTCATGTCGTTTGGGTTGACCAATGCCCCGGCAGCATTTATGGAGTTGGTGAATCGAGTGTTCAGGCCTTATTTGGACTTGTTAGTGATAGTCTTTATTGATGATATTCTGGTGTACTCCCGAGCCAGGAAGAGCACGAGCAACACCTCAGAGTGGTTCTTCAGACTTTGAAGGATAGTCAGTTATATGCTAAGTTCTCGAAGTGCGAGTTCTGGTTGAGTTTGGTTGCATTTCTGGGTCATGTCATATCAGCAGAGGGTATTCAGGTGGACCCGAAGAAGATTGAGGAAGTCAAGAACTGGTCTCGACCATCATCAGCTACAGAGATTCAGAGTTTCTTGGGGTTAGCAGGATATTATCGTCGATTCGTGGAAGGGTTTTCATCTATTCCAACCCCGATGACTAGATTGACCCAGAAGGGTGCCCAGTTCAGATGGTCAGATGAGTGTGAGGTGAGCTTTCAGAAGCTCAAGACAGCTCTGACTACAACACTAATATTGGTTTTGCCCACAGGTCCAGGGCCTTATATAGTCTATTGTGATGCTTCCCGTATTGGGCTTGGTGTAGTATTGATGCAGGATGGCAGAGTCATTGCCTATGCTTCGAGGCAGTTGAAGATCCACAAGAAGAATTATTCGATTCATGATCTAGAGTTGGCAGCCATTGTTCATGCTTTGAAGATTTGGAGGCATTACCTATATGCTGTGACGTGTGAGGTGTACACTGATCACAAGAGTCTTCAGTACTTGTTCAAGCAGAAGGAGTTGAATTTGAGGCAGAGGAGGTGGTTGGAGTTATTAAAAGATTATGATGTTACCATTTTGTATCACCCGGGGAGAGCCAATATGGTGGCCGATGCATTGAGTAGGAAGTCCGCCAGCATGGGTAGTCTTGCTTACATTCTGGTCAGCCAGAGACCACTTGCTTTGGATATTTAGGCCCTAGCCAATCGATTTGTGAGGTTGGACATTTCTGAGCCTAGCAGAGTGTTAGCTTGCACGGTCGCTCGTTCTTCATTATTGGAGCGTATCCGTGATCGACAGTTTGATAATCCCCATTTGTGCGTCCTGAGAGACACGATGCAACATTGAGGTGCCATGAAGGTGACCTTAGATTGCGATGGTGTTTTGAGATTGCAGGGGCGAGTTTGTGTGCCCAATGTCGATGGGATTCGAGAGTTGATCTTAGCGGAGGCCCATAGTTCTCGGTATTTTATTCACCGGGGCACCGCGAAGATGTATTAGGATCCGAGGCATCATTATTGGTCGCGTAGGATGAAGAAGGATATTGTTGTATATGTGGCTTGATGTTTGAACTATCAATAGGTTAAGTACGAGCATCAGAGGCCTGGTGGACTGCTTCAGAGGATTGAGCTTCCCGAGTGGAAGTGGGGGAGGATTACTATAGATTTTGTTACTAGACTCCCGTTGACCCAGAATAAGTTTGATGCGATTTGGGTCATTGTTGATAGGCTGACCAAGTCAGCACATTTCATTCCTGTGGCAGTCTCCTATTCATCCGAGAGGTTAGCTGAGATTTATATCCGGGAGATTGTTCGCCTTCATGGTGTGCCGGTATCTATCATTTTGGACCAGGGTACGCAGTTTACCTCACATTTCTAGGGTGCAGTTCAGCGAGAGTTGGGCACACGGGTTGAGTTGAGCACAACATTTCATCCTCAGACGGACGGCCAGTCCGAGCGGACGATTTAGATTTTGGAGGATATGCTCCGGGCTTGTGTTATTGACTTTGGAGGTTCATGAGACCAGTTCTTGCCTTTAGCAGAGTTTGCCTACAACAATAGCTACCAATCCAGCATTCAGATAGCCCCATATGAGGCGTTGTATGGTAGGCGATATCGGTCTCCAGTTGGATGGTTTGAGCCGGGAGAGGCTCGGTTATTGGGTACAGATTTAGTTCAGGAGGCCTTAGATAAGGTCAAGATAATTTAGGACAGGCTTCGTTCGGCTCAGTCGCGACAAAACAGTTATGCAGATCGTAAGGTCTGGGATGTAGCTTTCATGGTTGGTGAGCGGGTCTTGCTCCGAGTGTCGCCTATGAAGGGCGTGATGAGATTTGGAAGAAGGTCAAGCTTAGCCCTAGGTTCATTGGCCCCTTTGAGATCCTTGATCGAGTGAGAGAGGTGGCTTGTAGACTTGCCTTGCAACCTAGCTTGTCAGCCGTGCATCCAGTGTTTCATGTGTCCATGCTTCAGAGGTATCACGACGATCCAACCCACGTGTTAGATTTCAGCACTGTCCAGTCGGATAAGGATCTGTCTTATGAGGAGGAGCCGGTAGCTATTCTAGATAGGCAGGTTCGACAGTTGAGGTCGAAGAGTTTTCCTTCAGTGCATGTCCAATGGAGAGGTCAGCCTCCTGAGGCATCAACTTGGGAGTTCGAGTCTGATATGCGGAGCCGTTATCCTCATCTATTTCCTGACTTAGGTACTTCTTTCTTTTGTCCGTTCGAGGACGAACAATTTTTTTAGGGGTGGAGAATGTGACGACCCAAAGGGTCATCACCTATTTTTTCTTTCATTCCGTGCTTCCGAGGCCTTGAAAACCTCATTTTTACTTGCCTCGATTTGCGTGTGGTGTCTGGGCGCGTAGCCGAAAAGCTTAAATATGAATTCTGTGTAAAAATTGATGAATTTTGATTTTAATATGATTAAAGTTGACTTTGGTCAATATTTTGGGTAAATGGACCCGGACCCATGATTGGACGGTCCCGGAGGGTTCGTAGAAAAATATGGGGCTCAGGCGTATGCCCGGAATCGAAATCCGAGGTCCCGAGCCCGAGAAATAAATTTTTAAAAGATATTATTTTTCTGAAATTTATACGGAAATTTGAAATGAAAATGGATTAGAAGACTGTGGTATCGGGCTTATATATTGGTTCCGACACCCGATACAACTCTTATATATGTTTAAGCGCTTTCTATGAAATTTGGTTGAAATCGAACATCATTTGACGTGTTTCGGACCTAAATATCTAAAAGTGAAAGTTTAAGAAGTTTGATGAAAAAGTGATGATTTTGAGGTTTGATTCCTCGTTTATGATGTTATTTTGGCGATTTGATCGCACGGTTAAGTTCGTAGGATGTTATTGAGTTAGTGTGTGTGATTGGTTAGGAGCCCCGAGGGCTCGGGAGTATTTTCGGAGGTGTCGGGGTAGTTTTGGACTTAGGAAGATTGCAGGAAATCTGTGTGATGACCCGACCCGTCGTCACGTGAGTTACCACCCCGTTTCCCCCATATTATGTTTCTCTATGCTTCATTATCGGTATTTAAGGTGATCGAGTAGAATTGGATTGGTTTTAGATGGAAATGAGACACTTAGTCTCTTGAAGGAAAGCTTGTTTTGGAAAAGTCAACTGGAAGTTGACTATTTAGTTAGAGGTCTCGGATGTGAATTCTGATGATTCGATTAGCTTCGGGGGATGATTTGTGACTTAGGAGTGCGATCGGAATTGATTTTGGAGG
>MDKF010188017.1:0-63397 GCA_026770625.1 Nicotiana glauca
CTTCCTTATTCCCGAAAGGCTGAGTCTGTGTAGGTGCTTGTGTCTGTAAAGTAGCCTAGGGAGCTGAACTTCCGCTCTGAGTAGGCACCAATGCCTCTAGCACATTCAATAACCTTGCTACTACATCTGCAGGTAAGGCAACAGTAGGTACAACAGTTGGCACTGGCGGTGGAGCATTCTGAACTCCCTGCTCTTGCACTTGATCTGGCATAACAGCTTGGGTTTGACCCATGTTCCCAACTTGAGGTTGAGGAGCAGTCTGTCTTCTAGTTTGATGAACCCCAGCTTGACCTCCACCTCGGGTAGTACCACGTCCAGCAGATGAGGGTGTGCGTGTCCTAGCCATCTGCGAAAGAAATATTCCAAAGTCAATCTCAAGTTATCTCAACGCACGATCAAATAATAAAAGAAGGGAAAACATTCCTAGATGTTCAGTAGCCTCAAGATCATAAGTATGGGCGCCTACATACCCACGAACAAGACTCTACTAAACATTGCTACATGTCTCGGGACTTAAAGCCTAAGCTCTGATACCAACTTTGTCACGACCCAATTTAGGACCGTGACCGACGCTTAGGAGCAAGTGCTCCCAAGTAAACCTCATCGGTAATTTTACAGAAAATCGGGCAGAGTTTCCCCTATTTTTGGACCATCCCAAAAATTTCCTGTATCAAATCTGCAACCAAACAACCTAATAGCAATTCAACTGGCAATTGACAACTTACCAATTAGCCAAAAATAAGACTCCACCATTACTAATCAACACACTAACAACCAGAAATACTAATTTACCTCCAACTTTCGTAATAAAGGATGATACTCAACATAAGACTATATTAACAAATGAATACTCATGACACTAAAAGAATGACTATAGAACGACTCTAAGAATTTAAATAAAAGACCATAAATATTGATAAAAATCTCTGCTCACGCGACCAAGTGCGAGGCTCACCAAAAATTCTCAACTTGTGCACTCTAATTAACGAACTCCTCGCCTGCGTCAACTGTTGTCTCTGTAAAAAAAAGTTAGCGGGGAATAAGTCGCTAGCTCAGTGAGTAATAACACTTAACCACAACCGTTTTTATTTGGGGACAAGTCAGAAATCATGCTTGCATAATAATCACAAAATAAAATGCCTTTTTTAAAACGGTAATAATAATCAGTCCCACCATGTGTTTCCTGTTACAAAATCAATTTAACAATTTTGTAATAAACTCGGTAAATGCTATGTCATAGCAAATCTTTATATTTTGGGAGATTTTAGAAAAGGATCATGTAATCTGTATCACTGTGTGGACCCCTTCATAAAAGGAGTCAAGTATAACCGTAGGTCCCTACTCGAGGGAAAACTGTAACTGTATGCTAGTTCTACCTTCCCACTAGCGAGGGCTACAACTGTATTCGGTAATCGATAAATACAAGGTGCACCAGATCTAACGAACCCGCCGTTAGCTACGGGATCCTTCAAAGTCTTATCCCATTTATACTCTTTCTTGTAAATAGTAAATACTCGTACAAAAGCATTTTCAAAATAATAAAGGGCATATCATTCATTATCAAATCTTGTAATTTTATTTCAGTAACAGTAATCATGTCTCAAGTAACGGTAAAACATATCTAGTAACAGTGAGAATATTTCAAATAACTGTAACATCTCAAGTAACGGTAAAACATATCTAGTAACAGTGAAAATATTTTGATTAATCGATAAACAACTCAGGTAAACTATTCGGTATCATATCAAGTGAAGGACTTTTCCCACATGCAAATTTCAAAGCATCGGTAATTCATTTATTTTCAAAAATCATATATAAACCATGCAGGTTATGAAAACACAAATTATGGTAAGATTACTACTCACAGTACTCGTGCCGAAATACCAAATGCTTGACTTCGAGCAATTCGTACAAATTTCTCCAATCAATCTATAATTACATAATATCAATCTCATGTTAATTTCCTTATTTAGGCTAATTCGTAGCTAATTTATAATGCTCAATCATCGTGGTTCGTGTTTGAGTCTTAATTCCCCGATTTTTTTTTTCTCTGCCCATGCTATGAGTAATTAGTAATCTATCAACTTCAACTTGTTCATATAATTTATTTATCTAATTTTATAAAGTTCTATGGACTTTTCACAAAAAAATTCTTAAATACGTGAATGAATTAAAGCCAGTAGCATTACTCATCTATACTTATCCATGATATTTCTTACTAATGTGTAAATTTTCTTTTTCTTGTGAAATCCTTCAATCATAGAAACAAACTTAAAATTTGCTAGAAGAACTCAAATAAGAAGTTTAAGGATTACCCGTGAGAATCTGTTAATGCTCAAAATTTTCGCCACTGCTATTGCTATGGTTCCAACGCACAGCTTCAACCTTTTTTTTCTTTTTTTCTCTCTTTCCCTTCTTCCTTTGTAATTACTTTGTTATAGCTTCTATTTCCGCTGAGGCATAAGGGACGGCCAAATCCCTTGTTCTAATTTTTTAGAACCTGATGCCCTTTTGTTTAAGGGCTACAGCCCACCAAGGTTTTTTTTAAGTAACAATAAATGACAAATATACCCCCAACTTGAATTTGAGGTATTACATTCTCCCCACCTTATGAAATTCGGTCTCCGAATTTAGCTCAATTACGCACCTGTAGACTGAAATAAATTAGGATACTTGACTCGCATAACATCTTCTATTTCCCATGTAGCTTCTTCAATAGTATGATTTCTCCATAAGACTTTAACGAGCATAATTTCCTTTGACCGAAAGCTTTCTTATTTGTCTATCAACAATAGCTATTGGCTCCTCCTCATAAGACAACTTCTCATCGAGTGGTATAGTCGGTTCTTCAATCACCTAAGATGAGTCTGATATACATTTTCTTAGCATTGAGACGTGAAACACTGGATGAATAAAGGACAACTCAGGAGGAAGTGCCAAACGATAAGCCACCGCTCCCACTCAGTCTAATATCTCATATGGTCCTATAAACCTGGGGCTCAACTTGTCTCTTTTTCCAAACCGCATCATACCTTCCATAGGGGAGACTCGTAGGAACAATTTGTCTCCAATTGTGAATACTAAATCTCTTCTTCTCTTATCAGCATAAGACTTTTGTCTGCTTTGAGCTGCAAGAAATCTCTGCCTGATCAATTAGACCTTGTCCATAGCCTCTTGTACTAGGTCGGGTCCCAATAAGTTAATCTCACCAGCTTCAAACCATCTGATAGGAGAACGACATCTTCTACCATACAAAGCTTCGTACGGTGCCATTTGAATACTGGACTGAAAGCTATTGTTGTAAGCAAATTTAGCTAAAGGTAGATAAGCATCCCAACTACCTCCAAACTCAAGAACGCAAGCTCTCAACATATCCTCCAAGATCTGAATAGTACGTTCAGACTGCCCGTCTGTCTGTGGATGAAATGCAGTACTAAGACCTACTCGTGTACCCAATGCTTCTTGAAAAGATTTCCAAAAGTGTAAAGTGAACTGTGATCCTCTATCAGAGACGATGGATAATGGAACTCCGTGAAGTCGGACAATTTCTTTCATAAATATCTGTGCATACCTTACTCCACCATATGTAGTCTTCACCGGCAAAAAGTGTGCTAATTTCGTCAGTCGATCTACAACCACCCATACCGAGTCATAACCTCTAAGGGTTCGTGGTAGCCCGGTAACAAAATCCATAGTAATTCTTTCCCATTTCCACTCTGGAATCTCAATTTGTTGTAGTAGTCCTGTGGGTCGCTGATGCTCAGCCTTGACCTGGTGACAAGTCAAAAAACTAGAAACAAAGTTAGCAACATCTTTCTTCATACTTTCCCACCAATAAAATTGCTTCAAGTCATGTTACATTTTTGTGGATCCAGGATGTATAGTGTATTTAGAGTTGTGGGCTTCTTTAAGAATAGCATGTCTAAACCTATCTACGTCTGCTACACATAGCCTATCACCCATTCGAAGAACTCCATCACTTTCAACAATCATATCCTTGCTTTTACCAGCTAAGACCTCATCTCTGTATTTACATAATCGTTCATCCTCATATTGGGTGGCCTTAATGCGCTCAACTAATGAAGACTTAGACTGGGCACAAGCAAACAATGACTCTGAATTTCCGACACTAAATCTGATACCGGTATCTTCTAGTCTCTGAATATCTTTTGCCAAAAGTCTCTTTGCAGGGGCTATATGTGCCAAACTCCCCATAGATTTTCTACTTAATGCATCAGCCACCACATTGGCTTTCCCAGGATGATACAAAATAGAACAATCATAGTCCTTGAGTAATTCCATCCAACGATGCTGTCGAAGATTGAGATCTCTCTGCCGAAAGATATACTTCAGACTTTTATGGTCAGTATAAATCTCGCAAGTTTCTCCGTATAGATAATGTCTCCAAATTTTTAGAGCAAATACCACTGCAGCCATCTCCAAGTCATGTGTAGGATAGTTTTGCTCGTGCTTTTTCAATTGTCTCGAAGTATAAGCTGTAACACGACCATTTTGCATGAGAACACATCCTAATCCCACCCTCGAGGCATCATAAAATACTGTATATCCTCCAGAGCCTGATGGTAAAGCTAATATTGGTGCAGTTGTCAAACATGTTTTGAGTTTTTGGAAGCTCTGCTCACATTCCTCCGTCCACTGAAACTTTACATTTTTCTATGTTAGCTTGGTCAGCGGCGCTGCTATTCTAGAGAAATAATGCACAAAATGCTTGTAATAGCCTGCTAAGCCTAAAAAGCTGCGAATCTCTGTAGGATAAGTAGCTTTGGGCCATTTCTGCATAGCTTCAGTCTTCTTAGGATCTACCAAAATTCCATCCTTGGATACAACATGCCCCAAAAATGCTACCGAGTCTAGCTAGAATTCACACTTCGAGAACTTAGGATAAAGTTGATGCTCTCGTAATATCTGCAACACAGTCCTGAGATGATCCTCGTGTTCTCCTCGGCAACGAGAATATATCAGAATATCATCAATAAATACTATTACAAATCTATCCAGAAACGGCTTGAACACCCTATTCATTAAATCCATGAAGGCAGCCGGAGCATTTGTCAGTCCGAAAGGCATCACGAGAAACTCATAGTTCCCGTATCGAGTTCTGAAAGCAGTCTTAGAAATATCTTCATCTTTGATTCTAAGTTGATGATAACCAAAACGGACGTCAATCTTTGAAAAGTGGGCAGCTCCTTGTGACTGATCAAACATGTCATCTATACGGGGCAAAGGATATTTATTGCGTATTGTTATCTTGTTCAACTACCTATAGTCAATGAACATTCTCAGGGATCCGTCTTTCTTCCTTACGAACAGTACCGGTGCACCCCATGGTGATATACTAGGTCTAATAAAACCCTTATCTAACAATTCTTGTAACTGTTGCTTTAGCTGCCTCAACTTTGCTGGTGCCATTCGATATGGGGGTATCGATATGGGTTATGTGTGAGGTAGCAAATCAATACCAAAGTCTATTTCTCGTACTGGAGGCAATCCTGGTAAATCCTCAGGAAATACATCAGAAAATTCTCTAAATACGGGTACATTTTCTATACTAACTGTTTCCTTTCTTGTGTCATTTACAATAGCTAAGAGACCCAAGAAACCTTTCTTCAGAAGTCGTTGAGCCTTCATAAAAGATACAATTTTGGAAGTCTCTAGAATGACTCCCTCATAGAATAAAACTGGGTTCATTTGGTTTCTCAAACCTTACTATCTTTGCATGACAATCGAATATAGCATAGCATGAAGATAACCAATCCATTCCCATCAGCATGTCAAAGTCAATCATATCAAGTACAACAAGGTCAGCTAGAGTATCTATACCCTCAATCCGAATCTGACAAGCACGATACATGTATTCAGCTAATAGAGACTCTCCGACAGGAGTAGCAACTAGAAAAGTATCATTCAATAGCTCGGGTTGTCTGCTAAATCTCGAAGCAAAGTACGAGGACACATAGGAGTGAGTAGATCCCGGATCAATCAACGCAAGTGCATCAAATGAATAGACAAAAAGAATACATGTAACCACTGCATTCGAGGCATGAGCATCCTGTCTAGTAAATGCAAAAACTCTCGCATGACCTCTACCAGCATTGCCTTGTCCTTGATTCACAGTAGCACGATCTCCAGCACCTCGACCCGAATTTCCTGTACCTGTAGCACCTGAAGTATTACGAGTAGTCTGAGTCGGTGCAGCTGACTAAATAGAAGCCTGGTTGAAATTTCTCGGAGGCTGAGGGCAATCCTTCAAGTGATGTCCCAACTGGCCACACCGAAAGCGCTCTCCAGTTAAAACACGACATTGGCCCAAATGTGATCTACCACAGGTCTGGCAGACTGGAGTAGTGGCATATATCTGCCCAGAATTACGATGTCCAGAAGATGATGGTCCCCTATTACCTTGTTTGTAATGTGGTCTGTATGTGGACTGTGAAGACATGTGTAACCCTTTCGGAGAACCCTGTTGTTGTTACTGTACCTGATTTCTTGCTCTTCAATTTTACTAAAACCACCACTAAAAGCGCCTCCTGTCTTGGCCTTTTTACGTAAATCATTAGCTGCACGCTCCTCACGTCCCTTGTTTTCAATCTTTCTAGCAAGGTCGACTATATCAGATTTGGATAAAGTCTTCATTTGTGGGGCTACTGCAGTGTATAGATGACCAACCAATCCATCAACTTAGTGTTATATGTTGACACATCCATATCTGGAGTCTGAACCAATCTCTCAAAGTATCTAGCATGTTGTTGCATCAGACTGTCTGGAAGAAAATGATTCTTGAACAACTTAGTGAACTCGTCCCATGTCAGTGGTGGTGCTCCTGTTGGACTTCCTAGCAATACGGTTTCATATCATGTGTTGGCCATATCCTCTAGTTTGTATGCTTCGAGCTCCACGACTCTCTCACTAGAACATCCAAGAGCACGTAATGCCTTAAGTGTCCCATCCAAGAAACTTTGAGGATCTGCTGAATTATCGGAACCTGTGAATTTTGTTGATTTCAATTTCAGGAACTCGTGTAGGGATACTTCCTTATTCCCAAAAGGCTGAGTCTGTGTAGGTGGTTGTGTCTGTAAAGTAGCCTAGGGAGCTGAACTTCTGCCCTGAGTAGGCACCAATGCCTCTAGCACATTCAATAACCTTGCTACTGCATCTGCAGGTAAGGCAACAGTAGGTACAAGAGTTGGCACTGGCGGTGGAGCGTTCTGAACTCCCTGCTCTTGCACTTGATCTGGCATAATAGCTTGGGTTTGACCCATGTTCCCAACTTGAGGTTGAGGAGCACTCTGTCTTCTAGTTTGATAAACCCCAACTTGACCTCCACCCCGGGTATTACCACGTCCAACAGATGAGGGTGTGCGTGTCCTAGCCATCTGCGAAAGAAATATTCCAAAGTCAATCTCAAGTTATCTCAACGCACGATCAAAGAATAAAAGAAGGGAAAACATTCCTAGATGTTCAGTAGCCTCAAGATCATAAGTATGGGCGCCTACATACCCATGAACAGGACTCTACTAAACATTGCTCCATGTCTCGAGACTTAAAGCCTAAGATCTGATACCAACTTTGTCACGACCCAATTTAGGATCGTGACCGACGCTTAGGAGCAAGTGCTCCCAAGTAAACCTCATCGGAAATTTTACAGAAAATCGGGCAGTGTTTTCCCTATTTTTGGACCATCCCAAAAATTTCATGTTTCTAATCAGCAACCAAACAACCTAATAGCAATTCAACTGGTAATTGAAAACTTACCAATTAGCCAAAAATAAGTCTCCACCATTACTAATCAACACACTAACAACCAGAAATACTAATTTACCTCCAACTTTCATAATAAAGGATGATACTCAACATAAGACTATATTAACAAATGAATACTCATGACACTAAAAGAATGACTATGGAGCGACTCTAAGAATTTAAAGAAAAGACCGTAACAATTGATAAAAATCTATGCCCAAGCGAACAAGTGCGAGGCTCACCAAGAATTCTCAACTTGTGCGCTCTAATTAACGAACTCCTCGCCTGCGTCAACTGTTGTCTCTGTAAAAAAAAAGTTAGTGGGGAATGAGTCGCTAGCTCAGTGAGTAATAATACTTAACCACAACCGTTTTTATTTGGGGACAAGTCAGAAATCATGCTTGCATAATAATCACAAAATAAAATGCCTTTTTTAAAACGGTAATAATAATCAGTCCCACCATGTGTTTCCTGTTACAAAATCAATTTAACAATTTTGTAATAAACTCGGTAAATGCTATGTCATAGCAAATCTTTATATTTTGGGAGATTTTAGAAAAGGATCATGTAATCTGTATCACTGTGTGGACCCCTTCATAAAAGGAGTCAAGTATAACCGTAGGTCCCTACTCGAGGGAAAACTGTAACTGTATGCTAGTTCTACCTTCCCACTAGCGAGGGCTACAACTGTATTCGGTAATCGATAAATACAAGGTGCACCAGATCTAACGAACCCGCCGTTAGCTACGGGATCCTTCAAAGTCTTATCCCATTTATACTCTTTCTTGTAAATAGTAAATACTCGTACAAAAGCATTTTCAAAATAATAAAGGGCATATCATTCATTATCAAATCTTGTAATTTTATTTCAGTAACAGTAATCATGTCTCAAGTAACGGTAAAACATATCTAGAAACAGTGAGAATATTTCAAATAAATGTAACATCTCAAGTAACGGTAAAACATATCTAGTAACAGTGAAAATATTTTGATGAATCGGTAAACATCTTAAGTAAACTATTCGATATCATATCAAGTAAAGGACTTATCCCACATGCAAATTTCAAAGCATCGGTAATACATTTATTTTCAAAAATCATATATAAACCATGCAGGTTATGAAAACACAAATTATGGTAAGATTACTACTCACAGTACTCGTGCCGAAATACCAAATGCTTGACCTCGAGCAATTCGTACAAATTTCTCCAATTTAATTACATAATATCAATCTCATGTTAATTTCCTTATTTAGGCTAATTCGTAGCTAATTTAGAATGCTCAATCATCGGGGTTCGTGTTTGAGTCTTAATTCCCCGATTTTTTTTTTTGCCCATGCTATGAGTAATTAGTAATCTATCAACTTCAACTTGTTCATATAATTTATTTATCTAATTTTATAAAGTTCTATGGACTTTTCGCAAAGAAAAATTCTTAAATACGTGAATGAATTAAAACCAGTAGCATTACTTATCTATACTTATCCATAATATTTCTTACTAATGTGTAAATTTTCTTTTTCTTGTGAAATCCTTCAATCATAGAAACAAACTTAAAATTTGCTAGAAGAACTCAAATAAGAAGTTTAAGGATTACCCGTGAGAATCAGGTAATGCTCAATATTTTCGCCACTGCTATTGCTATGGTTCCAACGCACAGCTTCAACCTTTTTTTTCTTTTTTTCTCTCTTTCCCTTCTTCCTTTGTAATTACTTTGTTATAGCTTCTGCTGAGGCATAAGGGACGGCCAAATCCCTTGTTCTAATTGTTTAGAACCTGATGCCCTTTTGTTTAAGGGCTACGGCCCACCAAGGTTTTTTTTTTTTTTTTAAGTAACATTAAATGACAAATATACCCCCAACTTGAATTTGAGGTATTACAGGAAGATACTGTGACCATGCCTTATCCTTTGAATAACCTCCAATTAGTGGTATTAGAACTTAGTATTCATTCAATTGGAGGAGAAGCAAGGATAGGCACAAGCATGGAAGCTAGGAGATCAAACAAGAGCCTAGGGAATGGATCGATGAGTACTTTCAAATGGAGAAGGATTGATATGTATTCAAACTACTCTAGGACTCTATTTATAAAGCTGGAAGCTAATGGTACAAGGATTCATGCCATAGTTAGAACAGATGAATGCACTATGGAGACATTCCTAGTGTATTGCATTAATACAACAATCAATCATAAGGACCATGAAGAGTTCGCAAAGGAACATACTGAGAGGCTACGCGTAGCAGTGATAAAAAATCATGTCCTTAACACACTTTGGACAGTAGAGAGTGAATGCTGCACGTATTTTGGGATCAAATTTTGAAAGACACATAGGGGTCATGGAGATTTATTTATGCAACAATATTACAATGCATCAATCTGATGCATTTCTTCTGGAAGACTCCCATGAAACTACAAGGTTAACAAGGGCACACCCAGTCAAGGAAATTACTGTCTGCTATGGGCAGTGGAGGTTCAATGTGGTATTTCACAAACTCAACTAGATGTTTGGAGCATGGAAAGCAAAAGTGCAGCTACATGGGAAACTAAGGTAAGTTCAGAATCAAAGTACCGGACAATCTCGAGTGGCTACGTTAAGGATATCAACATGAAGATGGGCTATAATGACAATCAAATCGTCTCATTTCCAGAGATATCAATGTAATAGGCTACTTCTTATAAGTTTTTGGCGAGCTTACATATTTACTAGATCAAATTGTAATATCAGTGTTGGGCCTCATAAGTCTAACATTGGTAATAGGATCTATGTGTTTCGCACTTCTTATAGTCTTACTCCTTTTAAGACAACATGCTACTTTGTTTTTGTTAATTATTATATATAAAACTAGCCCTAGGCACATCGCCTAGTGGATTTAATTAAAAAAAATTCTTAGAGTTGACCGCGATCAACATTGTTGGTAATCAACCCCGAATCGGTGTTTGGCGATCCCGATAGGTTCGCATAATAATTTTGGACTTCTACGCATGTTTGATTGGGGTCCCGGGTAACCCGAGATCATGTCAACGCTTAATGTGAAAATTGAGAATTTTTGAGGTATGAAATTCCTTGAGTTTTGATGTTAGATTCTTGATTTTAGATGTTATTTTGGTGATTTGAGCTTATGAGCGAGTTGGTGTGATGTTATTGTACTTGTATTTTGGTATTGTAAATAGTCTGCTCAGTTCTTCTTCTTTACGAACACAAAAATTACCTCGCGTTCGCGAAGCACAAAAATCCTCAACTGCCAATTCTTCTTACGCGAACGCGAGTCCCCTCTCACGATCGCGCACAGAACCACTAGATCTTTGCAAACGCGTCCATCTTCTCGCGAACGTGATAAACAAAGTTCACCAGTCACCCAAGTACACTTCGCGATTGTGAGACCTCCCTCACGAATGTGAATAAGGAAATCAGATATAGCCATTTTAGTAGTCCAACAAGTCAAAAAAGGAGCCGAACATGATCCGAATCACACCCGAGGCCCTCGGGACCCCATTCAAACAAACCAACAGGTCCTAAAATATGACACAAACTTAGTCGAAGCATCAAATTACCTCAAACAACATCAAAAACACGAATAGTGGCCCAATTCAAGCCTAATAAACTATTGAACTTTCAACTTTTAAAATCAATACCGAAACACACCAAACCAACTCCGATTGACTTCAAATTTTGTACACAAGTCATAAATGACACAATGGACCTATTACAACTCCCAAAAAAATCCGATCTCGATATCATTAAAGTCAACTATTGGTCAAACTTCTCAACTTTTCAAATCTTTAACTTTGCAACTTTCTCCAATTCAAGCCAAAACGGCCTACGGACCTCTAAATCAGTACCAAGACATACTCCTAAGTCGAAAATTACCATACGAAGCTATCATAAGCATCAAAACTCAATTTCGGAGTCGTCTACTTATAAGTCAACATCTAGTCAACTTAAGCTTCAAACCTTGGGACTAAGTATCCCAATTTATTTCAAAATATCTTCGGAACCGAACCAACCACCCAGAAAAGTCACATAACCACAAATGAACATAGAATAACAATAAATGGGGGAAATGACATGCCGGTCATTTCATGAGTTACCGCTCTGTTTCCCCATTTCTGCTTCTTTATGTGTTGTTCAGTTGTATTATATGGTATCGGGTTGGTTGGTTCGAGTTCAGAGTGGTTTTGGAGAGGAATGAGACACTTAGTCTCTTCTGAGTAAGCTTAAGTTAGAAAAGTCAATCGGATATTGACTTATGTGAAAAAGGTCTCGGATGTGAATTCTAATTATTTGGATAGTTTCATTAGGTGATCTGGAACTTCGGAGTGTGATCGGAATGTATTTTTAAGGTCCGTGGTAGATTTAAGCTTGAATTGGCAAAATAGGAAATTTGGCATTTTTCGGTCGGCAATGGAAATTTTGATATCGGTGTCGGAATAAAATTTCGAAAATTGGAGTAAGTCCGTTGTGTTATTGCGATGTGTGTGAAAATGCAATTCTTCAAGTTGGCTCATCATGCGGTCTGGTTGGTTCCGCCAGATCGAGAGAGGATCAAGAGGTGTATACATGGCTTTGGTTTTCAGCTTCGGCTGCTCATGACCAGAGAGAGTATCTGGTGCTACCTTTGATGAGGTTGTCGCCATAGCTCGAAAGATTGATATGGTTCGTGGTCAAGAGAGGGTTGAGAGAGAGGCTAAGAGGACTCGTGGTCAGGGAGGATTCAGTGGTACTTATCTTGGGGACCAATTTCAGCACGAGAGGTCGTCCATTCATGCATGCTTGGTCAGCTTACCCAGGTCATCGTGGGGCATCATCGGGCCATGGTTTTCACAATTCTCATCAGGGTCATTCCTCACTCAGTGCCCTCCCAGCCCAGAGTTCGTCCCGTGATCCATCAGTTTAGGGCTTTCTATGCTAGGTTCTTCTGCTAGTCATCCCGGTGCTAGAGGTTTCCTTTAGTCCCCGTCTCCAACACCAAGGGGTTGTTATGAGCTTGGGCGAGCTTGCAATTGTGAAGAATTATCGCAATTGCAAAGATGGGCTGGTCAGGGAGATCTTCGCATTTGCGAAGCTCAGTGTCGCAAATGTGACTTCAACAAGGACCGTAATTGCGAACAGTAGTTCACATTTGCAAAGAAAGCAGGACTGGCCTAACTTTGCATTTGCGAAGCTTGGGCCTCATTTGCGATTTCGTATTTGCGAACATGGCATCGCAAATGCGATAACTGCACCTCTGCAAATTATAACTTAGTCGAAATTTCTTCATTTTTCAAACTCTCTCAAACCCTAAGCTCTCTTGGGCGATTTTCCAAAGAAAAGTTCTTTTCCAAATCAATGGTAAGTCATTTCTAACTCATTTTCTTCAATTTATAACATCTTTTCACATGATTTCAATTCAAAATCAAGGGTTTTCATAGGGGAAATGGATGTTTTTGGGCAGAACTTAGGGTTTTCAATTTTTGGGGATTTGGACTTCGGTTTGAGGTCCGATTTAAAAACAAATTTTATATTTGAGTTTGTTGGTGAATGGATAATCCAGTTTTGGGTCGAACCTCGGGTTTTGACCGTGTGGATCGGGGGTCAATTTTTGAATTTTTGGGGAATTCATTAGAAAACCTATTTTCATGCATTAGAATTGATTAATTTAGTATTTATTGATATCGATAAGTATATTGTTGCTAGATACAAGCAAATCGGTGGTGAAATCGAGGGGTAAAGCGGTAGTTGAGGCTTGATTATGTTCGTGATATTGAGGTAAGTGTTTGGTCTAACCTTAGCTTGAGGGAATTGGAGTTTTGGTCTTATTTGCTATGTGTTAATTGTGGAGTACGACATATAGGTGTGGTGAAGAGTATATATACGTTGGTGTCAAGCATGCCCGTGAGTCTTATACTGTGATTGATCTGACCCTGTTATGTATTGTCCATGCTTAATATGATGATTTCTAATATTGAACAAGGCTCATAGAAGTATTCTTGGTAACTAAACATTGTAGAGCATTGGATCAAGTTGAGAATTGAGTTGTGAAGTAATTATGGAAAACAGAAGAGGTTTATGATAGTGTTTCCCTTGCCGGGATGTTATTGCTTATTACATTGTTTCCCTTGCCAGGATATTATTGTTATACTATTGTTCCCTTGCCGGGGTTCCTTTGTGATTTTATCGATTCCCTTGCTCGAATTGCTTTATGATTGTTGCTTGGGTAAGGAAGAGTGCAAAAGCATGAAGGATGATGCCATGCGTGATATTTATGAGTGAGTGTTAATGCACGAAAGGTGATGCAGTGCCGATATTGTAAATGTAAAAGCACGAAGGGTGATGTCGTGCCATTATATGGGTGATAATGCATGAAGGATAATGTCGTGCCATGATTATGTGAGGTAAAAACACTAAGGGTGATACCGTGCCGATTATATTGATTCTTATAGTGAGAATGAGAGTAAAAGCACGAAGGGTGATGCCGTGAACTTGTGATTGTTCTCTTTATTCTTTCTTACAGTTGAATTTTGGTGCTCCGCATGCTTCTTTACTGAATTTTTGTTTGTACATGATATTTCCCATGAGCATGTTTCCCCTTACCATCCTTATCTGCTAGTTTCTGTCGTTATTAATTGATGTATATGATATAACCGCACATGTTTATTTGGTAGTCTTGTCCTAGACTTGTCACTACTTCATCGAGGTTAGGCTCGACACTTACAACCATATGGGGTCATTGTGCTGATACTACACTCTGTACTATGTGCAGGTCCCGGTGATGGAGCTTTTGGACCACAGTATGGTTGCTGCCTTCAGTCCATCAGGAGACCCGAGGTAGTCCTGTAGGCGTCCGCAGGCCTCGGTATCCCCTTCTATCTTTCCATTTTGTTTTTATGTATTTCAGAGACATATTTGTATTATTTTCATTCAGACCACTGTTTGTAGTATTCGTAGATAGTCCGTGACATTGTGACACCAATTCTGGGTAGAGTTGTATTCGAACTTCCGTATGAGTATTTAGTGATTATCAAATTTCGTCTTCCGCATTTATTTTATTAATATGGTTACTTCGTTGTTGATTGCCTGTTAAATTGAACTGTTAAAAGGCTAAGTAAAAGGGGTAATAAAACTTTTAAATCTCGGCTTGCCTAGCTTTCATGAGTAGGCGCCATTACGACTCCCGATGGTGGGAAATCAGGATTGTGACAAGTTGGTATCAGAGTTCTAGGTTGCTTAGGTCTCACAATTCACGGACAAGCTTAGTAGAGTCTGAAATATCGGTACAGAGACGTCTGTATTTATCCCTAGATGATATAGAGTTGGGAAAAACTTCACATATATTTTTTCCTGTCGTGCGACTTGATTTCTCAATGCTAATTGAACTTAGACTCTATTTTTTCGAAGATGGTGATAACACATACCGCTTCATTAGCTCACCAACATCCCGATCCCCCAGTAGCAGCTCCTACGAGCAGCAAAGGTCGAGGCCATGCTAGGGCCCGAGGCAGACGCAGATCTCAGCCTAGAGCTCGAGCAGCAGCCCCAGCAGTGGAGCCTTAGGTTGAGTTTGACGATAAGGTTCCAGCCTTGACAGTTCCTGCAGGACCAGCTCAGGTCCCAGAGGGGTTCATCGCCACCCCGGTACTTCAAGATGCTTTAGCCCGTCTTGTGGGCCTTATGGAACGTGTCACCTAAGCAGACTTTCTTCCTGTAGCACTAGCCATCTCTCAGGCTGGAGGAGGAGCCTAAACTCTTTCTACTTGCACTGCGGAGCAGATGGCTCCCTAGTTTTAGACTCCAGTAGCTCAGCCAGTTAGGGTAGTTCAGCCTGGTGTTGTGGCATATACCGGTAAGGGGCCAACTATGTCTGCTAATGCCTTGTGGAGGTTAGACAGGTTCACCAAGCTTTTCACTATTGCTTTTGGTGGTACATTTTCTGAGGATCCCCAGGATTATTTGGATAGCTGTCATGAGGTTCTAGGGAACATGGGGATAGTGGAGACTAATGGGGTTGACTTTGCTACTTTTCGTCTATCTAGATCCGCTAAGACTTGGTGGAGAGACTATTGTTATAGACCACCCGGGTCACCGGCTTTGACTTGGGATTAGTTTTCTCAGTTATTTCTGGAGATGTTTCTTCCCATCACTTAGAAGGGAGAACTATTAGAGGTAGTTTGAGCGTCACCAGTCGGCTTCTATGACTGTCACTCAGTACGAGACCAGATTTATTGACTTGGCCCGTCATTCTCTTCTTATACTTCCTACTAAGAGAGAGAGAGAGAGTGAGGAGGTTCATTGAGGGACTCGTTCAACCTATTCGATTACAGATGGCTAAGGAGACGGGGAGTGAGATTTCTTTTCAGGATACGGTCAATGTGGCCAAGAGAGTTGATATGGTTCTATCACGAGAGAGTGGTCAGAGGTCTGACAAGAGGCCTCATCATTCGGGCAGGTTTAGTGGCGTCTCATCTGGAGGTAGAGATTCTTTTGGTAGGGGAGATCCTTCCAGGTCATTTAATTCAGCACTTCAGGCTTCTCACGTTGTGCCAGGTGGTTGTGGTTCTCATATGCAGTATTCTGATCACTTTCCTTACAGTGCACCACCAGCTCCTATCAGCAGCCGAGGGCTTGTTATACTTGTGGTGACGCGAGGCATATTGCTAGATTTTGCCCTCGAGCAACGATCATCTCTCAAGATCAGAGTTCTCGTGCCATGGTTTAGGCATCGAGTGTTCCACCGCCCGCTCAGCCAGCTAGAGGTGGAGGTAGAGATCAGGCCGCTAAAGGTGGAGGCCAACCAGAAAGAGGTCGTCGCAGAGATATAGTTCAGAGTGGTGGGGCCCAACCCCGATGTTATGCTCTTCCAGCTAGGCTTGAGGCTGAGGCCTCTGATGTAGTTATCACATGTACTGTTCTAGTTTGTAGTAGAGATGATTCAGTTATATTTGATCAAGGATCTACATACTCATATGTGTCATCTTATTTTGCACCGTATCTGGTCATGCCTAGTGATTACTTGAGTTCTCCCGTATATGTGTCTACACTGGTGGATGATTCTATTGTGGTTGATTATGTCCATCATTCGTGTATAGTTATGATTGGGGATCTTGATACTCGAGCATATTGTTACTTTTGGATATGGTTGATTTTGATGTCATATTAGGGATGGACTGGTTATCACCTTACTACGCTATCTTGGACTGTCATGCCAAGACTGTGACCTTAGCCTTGCCAAGTTTACCTCATTTAGAGTGGAGAGGGACTCCTGTTCATTCTACCAACAGGGTTATCTCATATATGAAGGCTTGGTATATGGTTGATAAGGGATGTTTGGCCTATTTGGCGCATGTCTGTGATTCTAGTGCCGAGGTTCATTCAATGGATTCTGTGCCTGTTATTTGTGAGGTTCCTGAGGTATTTCCTTTAGACCTCTCAGGTATGCCACCCGACAGGGATATTGATTTCTGTATTGATCTGGCTCCAGGCACTAAACCCATTTCTATCCCACCATATCGCATGGCCCCACCTGAGTTGAAAGAATTGAAGGAGCAGTGCAAGACTTGCTTGATAAAGGTTTTATTAGACCTCATAACACCTTTCATGGGCGAAACCCGAAGCAAGACACGCTCCTCAACCATGAATGCAATGTCGCGAACCTTCCGATCTCCATTACTTTTCTGCCTATATTGGGTTTGCGAAGCCGTTCTTGAATCAATTTAACCTTTTCCAAAGCATCTTGAACCAAGTTTGTACCCAATAGCTTAGCCTCACCTGCCTCAAACTAACCCATCGGAGACTGGCATCGTCTCTCATACAAGGCCTCATACAGAGCCATCTAAAAGCTCAATTGGTAGCTTTTGTTGTAGGCAAACTCCATAAGCGGCAAAAAATGATCCCAAGATCCCCCAAACTCCATCATACATGCATGAGCATATCCTTCATATCTGAATAGTGTGCTTGGACTGTCTGTCCGTATTAGGATGAAATGTGTACTCAACTCAACCTGCGTTCCTAGCTCACGTTGTATGGCCCTCTAGAACCGCGATATAAACTGTGTACCCCGGTCATAGATGAAGGATACCGGCACGCCATGAAGTCTGACAATCTCACAAATAAAAACCTGAGCCAGCTGCTCTAAAGAATAAGTAGTCACCACTAAAATGAGATGAGCCAACTTGGTCAACCTATCCACTATCACCCAAACTGCATCGAATTTCCACTTAGTCTGTGGGAGCCCAATGACGAAATCCATAGTAATATGCTCCCATTTCCACTCTGGAATCTCTAGCCTTTGAAGAAAACCACCTGGATGCTAGGGCTCATATTTCACCTTCTGACAATTTAGGCACCAAACTACATAATCCACTATGTCCTTCATTCTCCTCCACCAATAGTGCTGTTCAAATTGTGATACATATTGGCGGACCCTGATGAATGGAGTACCATGAACTTTGGGTATTCTGAAGAATTATCTCATGTAAACCATCTACATTAGGCACACATAGCCTACCATCATCCGCAACACACTATCATTCCCCATAGTGACCTTCTTAGCATCGCCATATTGAATTGTGTCCACAAGGACAAGCAGATGGGGGTCGTCATACTGACGCTCTCTAATACGATCATGTAGAGAATACCGAGAAATGAGACAAGCCAAAACTTGACTCAGCTCCGAAATATCAAATCTAACTGGTTGGCCAAGGCCTGAACATCTAACTCTAACCACAAACTGGTTGGCCTTCCTAGGATGATATAGAATGGTGATATCATAATCCTTAAGCAACTATAAGCACCTACGCTATCGCAAGTTAATATCCTTCTATTTGAACAAATGTTGTAGACTCCGATGCTCGGTATAGACCTCATAGGGGACACCGTACAAATAGTGCCGCCAAATTTACAAGGCATGAACAATAGTTGCTAGCTCAAGGTCGTGGACATGATAGTTCTTCTCATGCACCTTCAGCTATCTAGACGCGTAGGCAATCACCCTACTGTCTTTCATCAACATACGCCTAGACCAATACGCGACGCATCACATTACACAGTACATGACCCTGAACCTGTAGATAATACCAATATTGGGGCTATAGTCAAAGTTGTCTTGAGCTTTTGAAAGCTCTTTTCACACTCCACGGTCCACCTGAAAGGAGTACCCTTCTAGGTCAATCTTGTCATAGGTGGAGCAATAGATGAGAAACCCTCTGCGAATCGATGGTAATACCATGTCAAACCAAGAAAACTCCAAATATTTATAGCTGAAGACGGTCTAGGCAAACTCTTTTGCATTTCTTCAATCTTCTTTGGATCTATCTTAATCCCCTCACTCGACACTACATGAACCAAAACCTAAATTCACAGTTTTAAAATTTTGCGTAAAACTTCTTTTCTCTTAGGGTCTAAAGCACGGTCCTCAAGTGTTGCTCATGATCCTCCCAGCTCTGGGAGTACACCAAGATGTCATCAATAAAGACAATGCAAAATAAGTCAAGATAGGTTTGGAATACACTGTTCATCAAGTGAATGAATGTTTCTAGGCCCAATTGACATCACAAGGAACTCGTAATGACCATACCGAGTCCTGAAGGTAGTCTTCGAGATATCCGGCTCCCAAATCCTGAGCTGATGACCGCTTGAACGTAACTCAATCTTTGAGAACATTCTAGCACCATGTAGCTGATCAAATAGGTCATCAATACATTGTAATGAATACCTAATCTTCATCGTAACCTTTTTCAACTAACGATAATCAATAAATGTGCGCGTGGAACCATCCTTATTCTTTTGCAAACAAGAACGGAGCACCCCAATGTGATACACTAGCCGAATCAAACCCTTATCAAGCAACTCTTGCAGCTGTTCCTTTAACTCCAACTCGGCTGGGGTCATCCAATATGGTGAAATAGAAATGGACTGAGTGCCTGGTAACAACTCAATACTGAAATTGATATCCCCATCGGGCAGTATCCCTGGAAGATCTGTCAGAAATACATCTGGATAATCCCTCACTACCAGAATTGACTCAAAAGTAGAAGTATCGACACTGACATCTATCACATATGATAGATACGCATCACATCCCTTTCCAGCCACTTGTTACTGTCGCGCCCCCTTTATCCTTCGCGAAGTCCGGGTTTCGACATTCATGGGGGAACAACTCGTTTCCTTTTGGGAATTGGGTTTTTTAATAGTCGCCACCTAATGGATTAAGATGTGTTAGGGTACCTAGAGCAATTAACTCATGTAAGTAGTTTGCATTATTAGAGATCGGGGTAAGGTCTCGATATAACATTGATGGGAAGGTGTTAGGAACCCCTCGCGGTCAACAACAGTGGGTCCCGATCAAACTTAAACTATGTGAATTACTCAATTAACAAGTAAGCACGTACTGCAAATAAAGTAGTTTTCCCCATCTAAATGCATATATGATCAAGGAAGTTCAGATTTTGGATAGCTTACACATGTATATTTAAAGAAAAAAAGGAAGTATAGATAACTTAAACACATATAGGAATTGGGAAAGGGAAGTCCTAAGTTGATTAGCCTACATGATCAATCTGTGCAATGACCGATAACTCCTCAACCAGAGGGGCTACACGTGATATTAGCGCGCATGTCATCATATCTTTTTACTACCCCTTACCCTCCCCTTAAAGGTTATATAAGAGAGTTTGATTAATGACCTCTAAGCGTGCTGCTACCCGCCCCTTCCTTGTGGCCCTGGAGGAATTTAGGACCTCTAGAGTTAGGCAGTTCTAAACGATCCTAAGGTGTTTGAAAGGGAAAAGTATAGGCGACAATGAATAACATATAGGACTGTCAATTAAGGAAGAAGGTAAAAGGCTCATATTTTCCTCCCCATATACATAGGCAAATAAATAGCACATCTCAAACAACTGATTTTGAATATGTTCAGAAAGCCTAGGAACCTGATATCTAGATGAACATCACAGAACAAAACATGCCACGTTTATTTTAAGGGAAGTGGCTTAATCCTAATCAGTTTGCCTGCTGGTTTTTCAAAATCTGTAAGACTTAAGCAGTTTAAACACAATCAGAACATCGCTTTCAGTTTTACAAGGAGATTAATTACCTAAGGCTTGCTTAGGCATGGGATTCTACACAATTATAGTTGCAGGAGCGGTTTATATAGTGTGAGATTATTCAACCTATAGGCATGCTGGATCTAGGTGATATAGATCATAACATGCAATTTATCAACTTGTGTTTAGAGACATGATATCTACGCGTGAGTCTGTTTCAAACATTTTTGTGGACAACTACTAATTTAATCGAAAGAGACGTGGTTCAAACAGATGCAAACAAAGTTCCTATGAACATGGTATCTAATGCATATAGGAATGACAGTTTTATTAAGATCATTTAATAATAGGATGTCTATGTGGCAGTACCAGGAATTGAGCATGCAACATGCTGAAGCAGTAAATGTGAAGGCCCTAAAACAAGATATCTAATGCACATGTTCAACATGGTTTAAATGTAAATGAATACATCAATCCTATAACATGGCTTCTAATGCATATTTGCAGAATATAAAGCCTATATCATGTTTTCTATCCAATTTTACCCACAGTATCATACAACTACCATCCCGTTTCACTAGTTACCCCAATATCTGTTTATAAATAATTATTACAGACCTGAATTGAATAAATTACATAAATACAATATAAATTAAGCTATAGGGAGCCTGATGTAGGCCCAAAACAAACCTGGGATAGCAGGCCTTTATTAGTCTCAAATGCCAAGGATTTCATTGCCAAATTTGTGTCCAGGTGTGTCAGATTTTCCTAAGGACCTCAAGGATCCCGGGCTGTGCTCACACCCAGAGTTTTCTCAAATAAGGACTGATTATGTGCAGTATGGAAGAGCCGGCCATGATATGCCAGAGTTTAGAGAGACCTCAAGGATCCGTAAGTAGTACACATACCAGAGGGGAAAAAATTAATAACCTAAGAGTAAGTGAGAGTGCTTGATGTACTTTGAAAGACTTAGTGAAAACAGTTTAGGAGGGAAAAAGGTATTTGTAAAATAGTCCAGTTTTGAGAAAATACTAGGAATGAAAGCCAGTTTTTTCAAAAAGAATATTGACAGCACTTGAAAAACAGTCCAGAAGAGAGCAAATTCAATATACAGATAATAAATCATAGAAGGTTCAATTTCATAAGCACTTTAGCAAACAGGTTTACACACAGAGGAAAGGGATTGGGGAACATATAAGAGTCTCATTAAGGGTGCATGAATAGTGTGTAGGGAAACATGGAGACAACAATTTTTATAGAACACTTAGGAGCTTCATAGCCCTAACAGATTAACCAGGATAGTAGGCAATTAGGGCATGGAGAAAAGATGTAGAAGGCTGAATTAGACAGACAAGTGGGATGATCACATAGTTAAGGGTTAAACATGAATTACAAACAAGCAAGCAACAGATAACAAGTGAAGTGTAGGCATGATAAGTATACATTTGAACAGGGAAGAATTTAGGCATGCTAGATAAAGTAGTAGATGGCTAATATAGTTAGACATGCTAATCACATATTGAACAAGGTAGTGCTAAGCAAGACAGTGGACATGAACAAGAATGGAACTTATAATTGATGAACTTAAGGCAGTAATGAAGCACATAGTGTTTAGATTTAAAAAAGAATTAGGGGCATACCAGTTAGGAAGAGAAAAACACAAAATGCAAAGCAAATGTTGAGCAATATCTAGCCTTGGCTTACAGTCGGCTAGACTAATGAACACCACAAGTAGTAGAGAAGAACATATAGCTTTTAGAGTGTAAGGGTGTTTTTGTGAACTAATGTTTATTGTAGAAGTGAGAATAGAGGAGAGTATATATAGTAGTTAGGAGTAAAACAGAATAAGGTAAAGGAGATCAATCAGTCAGCAGATAAGGAAGCTTGCGGAATCTATTATGCATAAAATTAGTATAATCTCCCTTAATTAAGGGGTAATTACCCAACCGTAAAGTACATGACAATATTTAAGGAAGGAAAATTGAGTAAGAATTAAGTACAGAGTGTGAAATTAGGGGTAAATAAGCAGGGGTTCAATTAATGAAACAATCTTGAGGAATCAGTAAGTATCACAGTTAATCAAATAAGGTAAGAAACTAAATAAGGTCGCAAATAAAGGAATAATCAAGAATCAGCCCCCTAGGTGTTTACAGAGCAAATCAGTGAATCAGGAATCCAAAATAGTACTGATTTAAAGGAGAATAATATACGCTTACACAAATACATAAATAGGCTAAATATAACACACAGAATGAGTCGAGAAATCAAGTCAGAAACCTTAATAGAGGCATACTAGGGTAAAAATCACAAGACGTTTAAATTAGACTAAGGAGAAATCATGAGAATCAAAGCATAGAATGAAACAATGCACAAGTAACATGGTCAAGCTCAAAAATCAAAGCAAAAATGTCAAAAATTGGGGTTTTAGCGTAAACCACTAGTGCTAAGGCAAACTTAACATAAATCGGCCAAAAGCACATAAGAACAAAAGGTTAAACATTTAAAATCAGAAAATGTTTGGAGAAAAGGATTTTCAGGAAACCCTAGCTTTAGAAAAATGGAAAATCACTTGAAAAACAGAAGACTTTTTATGAAAAACATGTAAAATAGGTCCGATTCTTCTCAGGTCAGTACATATATGAGAAGATTAAAGACAAAATTTAGGGTTTTTAGGAGCAAATTAGAGATGAGAACCTAGACTTAGGAACCCACGGATTTAAGATGAAATAGGAAGTTCTTACTCAAAATCGAGCCAGAACGGCTTGAAACAAGCAAGAAGGACCCAAAGGCGTAAGCAGACTAGCCCTGGTCCCTTGAGAATCTTCTCAAGGACCTTACAGATGGAAGTACCCAACATATAAGAGGCCATTAGAGGACTGAGGTTGTGAAGAACCACCATGAACGGTAATAGGTGAGTGACGACGATGGGAATTAGGGTAAGAGTTAGAGAGCGTTTGAGAGAGAAGGGAACAGGTGATGACGGGGCATGATGGAAAGTGATTTAGGTTGGGAGGGGGTCGTTTGGAGTTAAAATTGGTAAGAACTAATAGGGGCAGTTGATCTCTGCCGTTGATCTCAGAGATCAACAACCAGGATTAGGGAGATCTGGGTCCGGTCTAATTGCATTTGGGCCTGGGTGAATTGAGTTAGGGGCTTGGATGGGTATTTAGGTCCAAAAAATTGGGGGAAATTAAAATGCTATTTGTTAAATACCCAAATAATTGAAAAAAAAATATTTTATAAAATAATTAACAATGAGAAAAAATAATTTTCATGCATAGAAGAAGTTCAAAATAACTATTCAACATTTTAAAAATGTAATGGACCAATTTCTGGTAAAATAATGGAATGAGGCATGCATGGGATATAATTGCAAAATTATTGCAATTGTAACCAAAATGTGTAAATCTAGCCGTTTAAGAAATGATTTGGACTTAATAGGGATATAAATAGAAAAATTAAATCAATGAAGTGTTATAGAGCCATTTTTGATGCAATTTTATAATTATTTATATAAAAAAAATACTAGAATAAATCAAATTAAAATATAAAAGTTGTAAAAAAAAATCAATTGATGCTAATGCATAGTTTTGAAGGTATATATACACTTTAAAATTATTATAGGGAAAAATTGGGTATCAACAGTTGTGCCTTAAGGAAAGACACCACCCTGATAGGAAAATAATCTAAAGTACCTCTCCACTCCAATCGCGGCAAGCCTGGCTTAACCAACGTAATCGTCTTGGCATGAGAATCAAGGATAGCATGATAGGGCGACAACCAGTCCACACCCAAAATAACATAATCTACCATACTGAGCAATAATAGATCAGTCTGGTCTCAAAACCACCAAGAACAACTAAACACGACCTATACACACGGTCAACAACAATGGAATCTTCCACAAGAGTGGATACATAGATAGGAGAACAAAAAGAATCACGGGGTATACCCAAATATGGAGCAAAGAAAGATGATACATAGGAATAAGTAGATCCTGGATCAAATAAGACAGATGCATCTCTATGACAAACCGAAACAATACCTGTGATAGCTGAGTCGGATGCAATTACCTCCATCCTAGCAGGAAGAGCATAATATCTGGCAGAGGGAGGCCTCTTCCTACCCAACCTCCACCCCTAGATGGCTGTGCAAGTAGAGTGGCAACTGGTGCGGTAACTATGGTCTGAGAAGCCTGAATACGCGGAGCCTGATTAGTCTCTGGAGATTCACCCCTCTTGAGTCTCAGGAAATCCCTCACTATAAAATGAGTGTCACCCCACTCAAAACAAGCTCTCGGAGGACGTGGCTACTGGAACTGACGTGCACTTGACAGTGGCAGTGCATAATGAGGAACCTAAGGACTGGGAGTAGCTGGAATACCGTTGGAAGCTGGAACTATTGAATGAACTAGGAGGCTCATAAAGCCCCTATCATGAGGGGCTGTAACTGGGGCACGAGCACAACCATATGTGCTAGAATCACGAGTACTCTTGACCTCTCTCTCCTCTCTCTCCCGAACACACATACCCTCCAATCTCCGAGTGATCTCCACTACCTGTTGGTATAGGATGTCCATCTCCATCTCTTGGGCCATGCTGAATATGTTACTAGAGTTCAGCCTCTCTATAATACCTGAGTTGAGCCCCTCGATAAATAGACGAACCTCGCTCTCTGACAGTAGTAACCAAGGTTGGGGCTTGCTTGGAAAAATCACTGAACCGGACTGCATACTCCGATACGGTCATCGTACCCTACTGCAACTGCTCAAACTCTATGCTCCATACATCCCTAAGACTCTGGGGAACAAACTCCCTCAAGAAAATCTTTGAGAACTGATCCCAGGTAAGGGAAGTTGCCTTGGACGTGCTACCCAACTCATACGCCCACCACCATTGATAAAATTGCTCCCTTAAGGTGGAACGTAGTAAAAACTACCCCATTTGACTCCATAATACCCATAGTATGGAGGATACGGTGGCACTCCTCAAGAAAACCCTAGGCATTCTCTAAATTCAAGCAGCTGAAATTAGGAGGGTGGTAACTCTTATACCTCTCGAGCCTTATCTGACCCCCATAGAAATTGTTGCCCTAACCACGGGTCTGAATTGGATAACCGACTATACTGGTATAACCTCTAAGACCTAGTAAACCTGGACCCACTGCTTTGGGGTACAACGACGGGAGTCTGTGCAGCTCGGGCAGGTGCTCTGGCTGCACCATGTGTCCGTCCTCGGCCTCAGCCCTAGTCCCGGCCTCTTGCGGCTCTAGCAATAGGGCGTGGCCGTCTGATCATCAGATCTAGCTATACGTGTCCTCACCATTTGTAAGAGAATAGAAAGACAAGAATTCAGAATTTCAAAGTGAACAAATTCACACGATAAGGAATCAAAGAACTGAAACTTTTCCTAACAGTTTTATAGCCTTTCAGAGATAAGTATAGATGTCTTTGTACCGATCCGCGAGACTCTGCTAAAGTTGCTTGTGACTCATAATACCTATGAACCTAGAGCTCTGATACCAACTTGTCATGACCCCAGATTCCCTTCGTAGGATGTCGTGACGATACCTAGTCTCTAAGACTAGGTAAGCCTAACATTTATGTAGAGATCACTGAAATAATAATTAAATTCTCAAAATCCAACAACTAGCATAAAGAAAATCTCCACAACTCAGTATATATATAACTGCCAAAAACCCAGCAGAATACAAGTCACAAGCTCTATGAAGTAATACCGAATAACTCTCTGCATTAGTGTCTAATAAAGGATAAGGAAATAGATAATCTAGGAAGAGAGGAGACTCCAAGGCCTGTAGACACTGGCAGGTATACCATGAAGTCTCCATGAACCAACTCAAATCATTGATGCTTGGACTGCTAGGAGTTATCTGGATCTACACAAAAAGATGTGCAGAATCATAGCATGAGTACGCCACAATGGTACCCAGTAAGTACCAAGACAAACCTTGGTAGAGTACTGACGAGGTCAGGTCAAGACCATACTGGAATAAATAAAAAAGTGAACAAGTGTAAGGTAGTTTAATAATGACAATAATGAAATTGAAACAAAAAGTAGCATATCAGGGTTAGCTACACGGAACTAAAACAATTAGTGAAACACAGAGAAAACTATAAAAAATATGCTAAGGAAACAACAACAAAAGACAAGTGCGAACATGGAAAATGCCAACAAGAGTCACTGCTGATGTACCGCCTAATAGTCTCAGATCACAATAATAAATCACAATTTTTCCCTATATCATAGGGGGAGAATTTACATTTAGTTTTGAAAATCATTTTTCCCGAAATAGCATCTCTCGTTTTAGCCCACCTTATCACACTGAATGACTTCTAGTAGTTCCCTACTAGCCACGCATATATATCAATCCCGTCTTATCTAACCGCATGTTTTTCAACCCCATAAACTTATACCAACGCATATGTATCAATAATCACAAATCATACCTCAAGTGCCCAATATTACAACGTGCCAGAGAAACCAAAAAATAACAGTATTTTCACAGTAAAGAGCCCATAGCTCAACCACAATGTACACAAGAGTCTGAACAATAACAACCGGAATGAATAACTCAACAAAACAGTATTTCACAACTTAACACTTTGCTTCAATGAATCACAACATTTATCTCTTAATACCAATTTCAACAACAAGATATTCCACGATTTAACAACTTCAAGTAAAGAGTTCAACTGTTAAATAATGAATACGGAATAAAGGAAACAAGAACCTCAATTAAACATGTAGGGCAATTAACATGTAAAAGAACAAGACAAGTAGACATATGAAAATAGGTTATATTATGATGACTATAACATGTTAAGGTAACTCAATTACGACATGAAAGGAATCTACATAGCTAATAATGCTAATTTTCATATTTAGCCCATGTACACACTCGTCACCTTGCGTATACAGCTTTCACATATCACAAATCCTAAGAGGTAATTCCCCCATACAAGATTAGGCAACTCAATCCAATAGAAAGCCTTTTCCTCAATTATCCAACTCCGAACGGGTCAAATCTAGCCAAATAACTTCATATTATAAGTATAAACTGTAGGAAACTAATTTAATCAATGAAATAATGATCTTTGCAGAGAAATAAAAATTCAACCCAAAAACTCAATCCGGGCTCGCATCTCGAAACCCTACGAAAATTACAAAATCGAACACCCATTCGATAACGAGTTCAACCATACATGAATTACTCAAACTCCATCTCAAATTGTCTCTCAAATCTCCAAATTTTAGCCTAAGAAGTTTCACAAATTTTTTCCCCCAAAGTTTCAATTCTAAAACATTAATTTAATGATGAAAACAACAATAGGTTCATGTAAGTTAACCAAAATCGAGTTAGGAATTCTTAACCTAATGTTTCCTTGAAAATCTCCCGAAAAAATCACCTCACATCGAACTCTCTAAGTCCAAAAATGGATTATAAATCAAGCCCTCGAAATTTCTCATTTTCTGCCTAGCAAATCTACTTCTGCAAGCCTTTGGCACACCTATGGAAATTCCATTGCAGGTGTTGATTCCACTTAAATTCAGGAGTTCAGTTTCTGCAGACCATGGCTCGCACCTTTGAGCCCGGTTCTGCATAGAAGGAGACCGCACCTATGGTCTTGCTCAAAGCCACTTCCTCCAATTCCACTTCTGCGGAAGAAATGGACGCGCTTGAGGAGGTGGATGTGCGCCCAGGTGTCCGCACATGCGAGCCCTATCCCGGTATCTCCTTTTCACTTATGCGCTTCACTTTCTGCACCTACGGTCAATCACTCCACAAGTGCGATGACACCAGCAGACCTGGCACTTCAGCAATTGGGCTAAGTCCAAAATTGATCTGAATTTGTTTCGAATCATACCCGGGTCCTCTAGGACCCTGTCCGAATATACCAACAAGTTTCAAAATACATAACGGAATACCCGAGGCCAAAAATCACGCCAAGCAACATCGATTCTACGAATCACAACCCAAATTCAACCCTATGAACTATGAATATCCGAATTCGGAAAGCAATGCCGATTCATACAAAAGCAATTCCGATTGACTCTAAATTTTGTTCACAAGTCATAAATGATATTATGGACCTATTCCAACTTTCTGAATTGGGATCTGACCCTGATATAAATAATGTCAACTTCCAGTCAAAGTTTCCAAATCTTCCATTTTCCAACTTTCGCCAATTCATGCCGAAATGACCTACGGACCTCCAAATCAACATTCGGACACGCTCCTAAATATAAACTCTCCATACGGAGCTATTGAAACCATCAAAACTCTATTCTAGAATCATCCACACAAAAGTCAAACTACGGTCAACTCTTTCAACTTAAGACTCCAACCTAGGAACTACGTGTCCTATTTAACTCCGAAACTCCCCGAAACCAAAACAAAATACCTCGTCATGTCACATAGCTATAATATAACATATAGAAAGCAATAATTAGAGGATCGAGGCTAAAATACTCAAAACGACCAACCAGATCGTTAAAGGAACCTCGGGGTAATTCTTGTTTTAGTCCCATACGTTGGGAACTATTTGATTATTTGAGCTGTCATTGGTTACTCCTTATTTGAGTTCATCCATATCTCATCGGTGCTCTAATTATGTTGCTTCTCTATTGCCCGTTTACTGCTTGCTGTCATTTGTGTTTCTTTTATTTCGTTGTTGGTTGTAAATCAATAATCTTTTTGCCATTAACCTTACATTGATGTTCTTTCCATAATCTTGTACTAGTTTCTATGTCTATTAGGTATTTTGACATGGTCTCATCAGTACTCTATCAAGGTTAGGCTTGATAATTATTAGATACCGTTGGGATGCACTCATGCTATGCTTATGCACCTTTTTGTATAGATCCAGATATTTCTGATGGTGATATTGAGAGTTGCGTTTGCACAACGGTGACTTCAAGGAATACCTGCTTGACGGTCACAGGTCTCGGAGTCACTATGTTACTTACTTATGCTACTATTAAATTATGAATCAAAATAGAACAGTATGTAGAAATTCTAGTGTATTTCAGTAGAGCTTATGACTCAATACTACTGATTTTGGAAAATGTATAACTATTGGCCGTTGCAATTATGCATATCATTTACTAGTTTATGACTTAATGATTAAATACTTCAGTTCAGTTATTAACTCAGCATGTGTGAGGCTTACCTAGTCATAAAGACTAGGTGCCATCATGATAGGGGTGGACCTACGTTGATGGTTGAGGGGTCACGGGAACCCGTTAGCATCGGCAAAAATGCTGAATATATAGCTTATATGTATCTCTGCATATAGCTGGGACCCCTTAAATATCCTTCGTGTGCCCCCAGACACAAAGAGGCGAATTGGAGGAGTGGTTTTGTAGGGTACTTAGGTTTCCAGCTTTTGTTGAGGTCGTGGGTTCAAAACCCATCTTCACCTCTTATTCCTCTCCTTTTTATTTTACTTTCTTTTGAATTCAACTAGTAATTTGTACTTAACAGCAAATTGCTTCACTTTTTACTTCTATCTTTTTTTGAATTTAAATATATTTTAGTTTTAATATATAATAGTCAACTTAATTTTTATTCTTTTTCAAATCCCTTCCTTAAATTTAAAAGCCACAAATTGCAATTTATCGCGCTTCCGAAGTGAAAAAAAATACAAATCCTTCTTTCACAATTTTCTTCAACAATCACTTTGATAAAGTAGTGGCAATCCGTCAATTCTGATTCGGCAATGACAACTAATTAAGTGTTTGAGGCTTTTCTTCAGTTCTTTAACTATTAGTACACCCTTAATATTGAATTGTTTAGTAAGTTTTTTGATAATTTTTGAAGTTTGAACACCCTTTTGATCACAGAACCCTTTTTTAATTGAGAAAAAGCTCGAAATTTTAAAGTTTGAAACAGTATTAAATCAAATATCTTCCCTTTCCGTAGCACATATTTTGCGAAGAAATGTCTCTCTTTGTTCGATATTTTCTTTTTCTTTAGAGCTTCTTTTTATTTGTACTTGGATGATATGTCATCATAATTATCGAGTTTTCAAAGAGTTGCCTGCCAAATTTTATCGGTAATAATTAGCATACAATGGTGCACCCGTCATGCTCAAATCCTGGGTCCGCCTCTGCATCACGACATCCTAAGGTGGTAATTTGGAATCGTGACAATTATATATTATGTTAGCCAATTATTATCTTCTATCGTAGCAGTAAAATAATTTGCAGCAAAATATCATAGTATGAACTTTGGACCACAGCTTTCTCCCAAAAGTGCATTATAACTTCTCCTTATTGTTTTCTAGTTTTATACTCCTTTTCCCGAAGTAGTTAGGAGTATTATTTGTTTGGTGAAATAATAATTAATAGTATGTGTAAGACTTGTTCTTCTTATTTGAAAGCTCCCTCATGTAAATAGTAAACCGTAATGTTGTTCCGGAGGAAATCTCTTGACCGTATCCAAGAGAAATTTATTCACTAACTTAGTCATGACCGACTCAGTTCTTATCAATAATTTTTGAATCACCGTAATAATTCTAGGAAGAAAATCATATAATATGACTGGTAATAATGAAAACCTTCTCCAATAGTGAAAGTAAATATATAAAGAAACCACATGAATTCAATATACACTTATATATATATATATATATAGTATATTCACATAAAAAATTTACATAGCTATACAGTATAATTTTTCGATGAAGAAGTGTCGTGGTTCCACCACTCGTGGCTCCACGACTGGGAGAAAGTGTATATTTTTTTAAAATATGTGGTATTTTTAATGAAATGAAAGTTTAGTTCCAGATTTTTTTTAAAAGTAAATTTAAAAAAACACAAAGTGGAATAAGACTGAATTGTCAAAGTATCTCGTCCCTCAACTAGAGCGCAGAAAAAAGTTTAAAAGGACAAACCAAATTGAGATTGGGATCGATGCCTAACAATACCTTGTATATTAGCTTGAAGTCACAAGTAATATAGTATGAGACTTATTTAGACAATCTAAATAGTA
This sequence comes from Nicotiana glauca, assembly GCA_026770625.1. NCBI lineage: Eukaryota > Viridiplantae > Streptophyta > Magnoliopsida > Solanales > Solanaceae > Nicotiana > Nicotiana glauca. Next base: position 31,791 of record MDKF010188017.1, read on the forward strand.
GGTTTGGTTTCTAATATATTTATGAAACAAGAGGAACGATCCATTCAAACTTGAGAAAATTGAGAATGTACTACGTCTGAAATTTTCGTGCATGAATTACATTAAAAATTATATCTTTTCTTAGAAATTGTCGTAGTCTGGCTCATTCTTAAAAGAGTTGCTACACCTAGAACTATTGTCATATAGCCAAAGTCAAAACATATGCTGTCTATAAATACCATCCACCTTATATTATTTCCAGCACACATTACTATCAAAAGCAATACATAGAACTACAATATAACAATCAAGAATGGCCTCACAAAGCTTCTTTTTTCTTCATGTTTTAGCCATTTTATCCCTAACAAGTCTTGCATTTTCAGCCTCTCTTTCTCCTTATTACTACAACAGAGTTTGTCCCAAGGCTTTGCCAACTATTAAAAGGGTTGTTGAGGATGCAGTTCGACAAGAGAGGCGAATGGGAGCCTCTTTACTGCGTCTACATTTTCATGATTGTTTTGTTAATGTGAGTTTTTTTTTTCCTCCTAATTTTTGGCTTTTGTTATATGGTATATTTGTTACTAATTAATATGATTGTAATTATAGGGTTGTGACGCTTCTGTTCTTCTAGATCAAACTGCCACTATTGATAGCGAGAAGACTGCTCTTGCTAATAACAATTCTGCCAGAGGATTTGAAGTAATAGACAGAATCAAGTCAGAGGTTGATAAAGCTTGTGGACGTCCAATTGTATCTTGTGCAGATATTTTAGCTGTTGCAGCTCGTGATTCAGTGGTTGCGGTGTGTATAACTCACTTTTCTCCTAATATCAGATTTCGAAGTTTAAATTTCCTTAACCTAATTAAAATAATTTTAATAAGCACGAGAATATTTTCATGATTTTGGTATATTTTACAACTACATGATACAGAATGCTTTTAGGTCTTTTTGACTTGTAATATATACCCCCTATTCCATTTTACAAACGCACTTTTTTATTGTTAATTTGTTCAAAAAAGAATGATGCGCTTCTATATAAACAATTTCTTTACTTTGAAAGTTCCTATTTTATCCTTCGCTCCTATTACTATTGAAATGTTATGGCATTTATAAGACAACAAGTTTTAAGCAGTGGCGGATGGAGTGCAGCATCATCGGGTTCAACTGAACCCATAACTTTTGACGTGGAGTAAAAATTTATTTGTAAAAATTTATTAAATTACAAAAATAGTAGTATATATATAATGAGTTCAATGCTAAAAACTTTAAAAGTTAAACCCACAAGATTTAAATCCTGGATCCACTTCTGGTTCTAAGGATACATATAACATGTGTGACAAATATTTTACTTTTTCCTTGAACTTTTACCAATAACGTCATATAAATTAACGGGTGGAGTATGCTGAATAAGCTCACATATCTGTATTTCCAAAATATGACTCTGTTGACATGAAAAAAATAAAACTAGAACAGGTAGCCACTTTTATGCAAGAAATTGAAATTGCTATATATATATAGAGAGAGTTAGAGACACACACCTCATGTTAGTTTCATATAGACTTGATAAACTCCTTGTTTATTCTTAATTCAACTACTAACAAAGTACATTAAATATGTATTATATTTAGTTAGGAGGACCATCATGGAGAGTGCCACTAGGAAGAAGGGATTCAACCACAGCCAGCAGAACACAAGCAAACAATGACATTCCATCCCCATTTATGGACTTGCCTTCACTTATCAACAATTTCAAGAATCAAGGCTTAAATCAGAAAGATCTTGTTGCACTCTCTGGTGGCCATACATTAGGATTTGCTCAGTGTTTGACCTTCAGGGATCGCATTTACAATGACACTAAAAATATTGATTCCAATTTTGCAAGACAAAGACAATCTAGTTGTCCGCGATCAGGAGGCGATTCCAATCGTGCACCCCTTGATCTAACTCCAGCATTTTTTGACTCAAAGTATTTTAGTAATTTGGTAGCAAAGAAAGGGCTTTTGCGATCTGATCAAGCGTTGTTTAGTGGAGGTCAAACTGGTAATCTTGTTAAGACTTATAGCGCAAATCGTTGGGTTTTCTCAAAAGATTTTGCTAATTCGATGATTAAGATGGGTAATATCAAGCCATTGACTGGGAGTCGAGGTCAGATTCGGGTGAATTGCAGGAAGGTTAACTAAGAGATATTGGCTATGCTGAAGAAATTAATCAAGTGTTTAAAGAATTTTACTGTTTTTTTTCCTTTTCGAATTATTTGAGTTTGTTGTGAAGATGAATGAGTTTGTAATAAAGTTCAAGAACCCCTCTGTTCCATGTCTTGCTAGCTGCTTTGAAAATTGATTGCTTTTGTCCGAGTATAATTTGATATGCTAATGGCGTTGTAAGTTCATATTATGTATTGATGAGTAAATTCAAGGTGCTGTGATAGATATGATGAATAGTGCATGTTTTTTTTTTTTTTTTTTTAGTATTTTTACATATTATATGTGTTGTGGGAGATCACATGCTTATCGTTACGATCCCAAATTCCCATCGTAGGATGTTGTGATGGCACCCAATCTCTAAGACTAGGTAAGCCTAACATACACGAACAGAAATAACAACTAAAAACATGAAATAAAGTTGAAAAGTCTCATAATAACTTCAATACATAACCACAATGAAATATTCCCAAAACCCAGTGAGACTAAGTCTTAAGCTTTACAGAAATGTACTAAAATCTTTGATATAATATTGTCTGAATAGAGGATAAACAGTAATAAGAAAATGGCGGAAGGTGAACCCGAAGCCTGCGAGCATCGGGCAGGTATACCTTGAAGTGTTCGGAAATAGCTAAATGATCACTAGCGTCCGGTACGAGCGTATATACCTAAATCTGTATAAAAATATATAGAAGTGTAGTATGAGTACACCACAATAGTACCTAGTAAGTATCAAGTCTAACCTCGGTAGAGTAGTGACGAGTCCAGGTCAGGATACCTACTAGGACAAGATAAACTGAATAGAGTATAATAAAGACCAATATCAGTAAACGGGGAAATGAATGATAATAAAGCAGTACAATAATGTAGGCTAATAATAAATTTAAGGCAAGAACACCAATGAGAAGTGAACACACGATGAGAAAAACAAGTAATCTAATGAGAAAGAAGAAAACAACAAAAATTGTTCAACCAACAAGCCTTTTTAACATGGAATGTACACAAGAATCACAATCGAGGTACCACGCCTCATATTAACATTCCACAATTTTAATCACAATCTTTTCTTATATTACCGCGTGAGCCTTGCAGATATTTGTAAGAATATTTTTCCGAAATAGCTACACGCGTTTTAGCCCTCTTATCTTACTGTGTGGCTTCAAGTAAATTTCTTACTAATTGTGGTATAAATCCCAGCTTATCTCACCGTATGCGTATCAACCCTTATCCTTATACCACTGCATGTGTATCAATATCACAACACCATAATCAACTTGCACCATATGTGCTCACATGCCACAACACTTATAGAATCAACAATAACAATGTTGCCACAACATATTGTCCATGGTTCAATTACAATGTGTATAAGAATCTCAATAACAATGAATGATAAATACTCAACAAGGAACGATATCTCAAGAATTAACAACTTCAACATCAACAATCCAACAAGAAGATATTTTACGAAATAATAACTTCAAATAAGAGTAATTTAATAATAAAGGGGTAACAAGACAATAAGAGAGGTAGCAACTCTAACTAAAGTATAAAAGAGTGATTACAACAACAAATGATAGAAAAAATACTAACAATGTCAGTTAGAGCATGTGGGAGGAGATTTAGCAATGAAAGATGTGACATGTTAAAAGAAATTCAATGAAATGCATGGAAGAAATCTAAAAGTTTAAATCGGACAAGATACCACAAATAACTCGTGAACACACTTGTCACCTCGTGTACACGTCTTTCGCCTAGTACAATTAATACAAACAACCCAAATCCTAAAGGGTAGTTCTTCCACACAAAGTTAGGCAACATACTTACCTCAACTAGGTCAAATCAACCCTCTAAAATAGCTTTTCGCCTAAAATTGCCGATACACGACTCAAATCTATCAAAATGACTTAATATCATCAAACAATACAAGGGAAAACAATTACAATAGATAAAGCTATAATCATCATACATTTCCTAAAATGTCAACAAAAGTCAGCCTCGGGTCCTTCCAGTAAAAACCCAATTCCAATGAGTAGATTATGAATATCCATAACTCCGCAAGTCCATATATGTGTTTTATTTTCAAATCCGAGTCCAAATCAACTCTCAAAATCCAAACTTTCATTTTTTAAGTAATTCCTAAATTGCCTCTTTGATTCTCAAAATTTTGCTGTTAAATATAGTGTATAATCATGAAATATTATTGGAAATTAATTATAATCACTTACGCAATATTTTTTGATAAAAATCGCCTCTCCAAATCGCCAACTACCGAGTCTAGGATTCTCAAATAAGAGAAAATAATATGAAATCCCGACTCCCAGCTCTTTTTGTTCAGCTGCAGATGTCGCAATTGCGACATTGGGTTCGCAATTGCAAACCCTTGAGGTTGCAAAGAAAATCTCACAATTGTGGCTGATGTCAGCCCAAGTGGGAAGTCGCAAATGCGACACAGGCTTCGCAATTGCGAAGCCTGCTCCCTTCGCAAATGCGACTAAAAGGTCTCAAATGTGAACCTACCTAGAATAGCATACGCCTACAATGGTGAGTGTGGCATTGGAATTGAGATACCAGACCCACACCCGTTCATTTTTCAATTGTGAAGCTGGTGCTCGCAATTGCGACATTAAAGACACCAGCATATCAGCAATATGTTTCAGTTTAAAACCATTCTGCAAGTTATTCAAAACTCATCCGAGCCCTCGGAGCTCCAAACCAAATATCCACACAAGAGTAAAAATATCATACTAACTCACTCCGAGATCAAAATACAAAATTAATATCTAGAACTCCGAATCAGACATCAAGACGCATGAATTTCAAAGAAAAGTTCAAGAAGCTCTAGAATTGCAACTATGAGTCCAAATCCTATCAATCCAACTCCAAATGACACCAAATTTTGCAGGAAAGTTCCAAATGGCAAAAAGAACCCATTCCAAGTCCCGAAATAAAATTCTGAATTTAATAGAAAAAAGTCAACCTACGGTTAATCTTGAAAAAGCTTCTAAACCTCAAACCTCCAACTCTTGGCTTAACAAGTCAAATCAACCTAACGACCTCCAGATTCAATTTTGAGTATTTTTCCAAGTCCAGAATTACGATACGAACCTATCAGAACCATCAAAATATCGTCACGGGGTTATTTTTGCAAAAGTCAAACTTTGATCAATATTTCTAACTCGGGCTCCTAAGACCAGAGCCAAAGGGTCCAAATAAACCAAAAACCTTCTTGGAATGAAGCTAACCAACCCCGCAAGTCATAAAATCATAAATACAGATATGTAAATCATCAAAACAAAAAATGGGCCTCAAATACGTAAAATGACCGGTCGGGTCATTACATTGTCCCCCTCTAAAAGTAAATGTTCTTCCTCAAACGTGCATAGAGATATACTAGAAGTGATGAAAATGTGATGATAATGACTCTGAATGTCATGATCAATATACTAGGTTGCCTCACTTATCGAGTGACCCCTGCATTGAACCTTCACTGAAATAATGTTCTTTGATCGCAACTTTCGCATTGGTCTGTCCACGAAGCCACCGGCTCCTCAACGTAATTCATATCCTTGTCCAACTGGACTGAGTTGAAGTCTAATACATGGGACGGATCACCATAATCCTTTCGGGGCATAGAAACATAGAATTCCAAGAAGACTACCGATAGGCTATGTGGCAGTGCAAGCTTGTAGGCCACCATATACCTAGGGCTCAACTTGCCCTTCTTCTCGAATCTCATCATACCCTTCTTTGGCGAAACCCAAAGAAAAAACCTGTCTCGCACCATAAATACTACATTCCGAGCCCTCTGATCGACACAAATCTTCTATTTTGACTGTGTTGTACAAAGCCGATCCTAAACCAACTTGACTTTCTCCAAGGCATCCTGAACCAAATCAATGCCCAACAATCTAACCTCACTCGGATCAAACCAACCCATTAGATAATGGCATTGTCTCCCATATAGAGCCTCATAAGGGGCCATCGAAATACTCGATTGGTAGTTTGTTGTCGTAGGAAAACACTACAAGTGGTAGGAACGGATCCCATGAACCCCCGAAATCCATAACACAAGCACGTAGAATATCATCCAAGATGTGAATGGTGAGCTCAGAGTGTCCATTCGTCTTAGGTGAAATGTTCCAACCCGTGTTCTTAACTCATATTACACGACACTCCTAAAATGCGATGTGAACTGTGTGGCTCGATCAGAGATGATGGACACCGGCATATTATGGAGACGAACAACCTCATAGTTACCACGCGTTACGCACCTGTTTGCCACTTTGTTCTCAACTCTTCTCACCTCCTGGGGCGAGACTTCAAAGTATGGAAGACTTTTTACTATATAGATCTGAGCCAGCAGCTCTAAAGAATAGGCAGTCACCACCGGAATAAAATGCGCTGATTTGGTCAACCTATCTACACTAACCCATATTGCATCAAATTTTTTCAAAGTCCATTTTATCCCAACAACAAAATCCATCATAATACGCTCCCACTTCCACTCGGGAATCTCATGTCTCTGAAGCAAACTGCCCGACCTCTAATGCTCGTACTACACCTACTGACAGTTCAAGCATCGAGCCACATACTTCACTATATCGTTCTTCATTCTTCTCTACAAATAGTGCTACCTCAAAACCTAATACATCTTATCAGCACCCAGATGAATCGAGTGCTACAAACTGTGGGCATCCTCAAGAATCAACTTACGCAGCACATCCACATTGGGCCCACATTTCGACCATGCATCCACAACACCCCGTCATCTCCAATAGGACCTTCTTGGCATTATTGTGTTCAATGTGCCCTTAAGGATAAAGAAATGGGGATTGTAATACTGAAGGTCTCTAATGCGCTCATATAAAGAAGACTAAGAAACCAGGCAAGCAAGATCCCATATTGGGCTCCGAAACATCCATTCTCACAAACTGATTGGCCAAAGCCTGAACATCCATGGCTAGTGGCCCCTCTACTATCGGTATGTATGCCAAACTACCCATACTCTCTGCCTTTATATCCAAGGAATCGCCACCATATTGGCCTTTTTGAGATGATGCAGAATAGAGACATCATAGTCTTTTAACAAATCTAGTAATCTCTGTTGCTTCAAATTAAGATCTTTTTGCTTGAACAAATGCTGGAGACTCCTGTGGGTGGTATAGACCTCGCATGGAAATCCGTACAGATAATACCTCCAAATCATGAATGCAAGAACAATAGATGCCAATTACAAGTCATCGGTCAGGTAATTATTCTCATGGACCTTCAACTACCGAGATGCGGAGGCAATCACCCTACCATCTTATATCAACAATGTGCCTAGCCTAACACATGACACATCAAAATACATAGTGTTAGACCACGAACCCATAGGCAATACCAACACTGGGGTTGTAGTCAATAAACTTTAGAGCTTTTGAAAGCGTACCTCACAGTGCTCAGACCATCTGAAAGCAGCACCTTTCTTGGTCAATCTAGTCAATAGTGTAACAATGGATGAGAAACCCTCTACAAAATGGCGATAGTATCCAGCCAAACCACGGAAACTCTGAATCCCAGTAGCTGAAGATGGTTTGGGCCAACTCTTAACTACCTCAATCTTCTTCGGATCTACCTTGATCCCATTACTAGATGCCACATCACCCAAAAATGTCACTGAATCGAGCCAGCACTTACACTTTGAGAATTTGGCATACAACTTCTTCTCTCTCAAGGTATGGAGCACTATCCTCAGATGTTTCTCAAGATCCTCCCAATTATGGGAGTACATCAAGATGTCATCAGTAAACCCGATGGCAAATAAGTCAAGATATGGTTGAAATACACTATTTATCAGGTGCATAAATATTGTTGGGGTGTTTGTCGGTCCAAATGACATCACTAAAAACTTGTAGTGACCATAACGAGTCTTGAAAATAGTCTTCTGGATATTCAAAGCCTGAATTTTTAGCTGATGATGCCCTAACCACAAATCAATCTTCGAGAACACTTTGACATCATGAAGCCGGTCAAACAAGTTATCATTGTACGGTAGTGGTTACATGTTTTAACTGTAATCTTTTTCAAATCCCTATAATCAATATACATCCGTATAGTACCATCATTCTTCTTCACAAACAGAATCAGAGCACCCCAAGGTGAAACATTCGGCCTAATGAAACCCTTATCAAGCAACTCTTGCAGTTGTTCCTTTAACCCCTTCTACACCACTAGTGCCAAACGATATGGTGAAATAAAAATAGTTTGAGATCCCAGCACCAGGTCAATACCAAAATTGAGATCCCTATTGGGCGGCATGCTCGGTAGATCTACTGGGAATATATCTGGGAAATCTCTCACAAAGGATAGATATGCGTTGCACCCCTTCTCAGCCATCCGATGTTCCATAAGAAAGGACACAACTCTGCTAGGAATATAACCTAATGTATCCCTCCACTCCAACCATGGCAACCCTAGCATATCTAATGTCATAGTCTTGGTGTGACAATCCAAATAACATGATAGGGAGACAACCGGTTTATGCCAAGATCACATCAAAGTCTACCATATTGAGTAACAATAGATCACCCCTGGTCTTATAACCACCAATAAAAACTAAACATGACCTATAAACATGATCCACAATAATAGACTCTCATATAAGCGTGGTCTCAAATACAGGAGCACTCAAGCAAACACGTGATATATCCAAATACAGAGCAAAGTAAGATGACACATACGAATAAGTGAATCATGGATCAAATAATACCGATGCATCCCTATGACATATTGGAACCTTAAATGTGATGACCGTATCCAATGTAGCCACCGCCATCCTATCAGGAAAAGTATAAAAATGAGCATGGCCTCGTCATCTAGAGCAACCGCTACTCATGTGACTTCCACCCTTAGCTGGTGGGGCAGGTGGAACGGCAACTCGAGCAACAACCATGGCCTACAAACCCTTGTGGACTCTGTGGAATCCGTCTATGGAGGTGCACCCTTAATGAGTATGGGACAATCCCTCACCATATGTCTGAAATCACCACACTCAAAATAAGCTCTCACTAGGCGTGGCTGCTGAAACTGACCAAAGCCTGGTCGACTAGACTGACTGCTGAAGGCACCCCGTGTAGGAGGTGCACTTTACAATGGCTGAGGAAAATGGGGAACCTGAGACCTCAGAATAGCCGGAATACTGCTAGTAGCTAAAAGTACTGAATGAACATGGTAGCTCACAAAACCTCTGCCATGACAACCTCCAGTTGGAGCGCATGCACCATTATATCCTTTAGAATCTCGAGGCCTCTTGGTCTCCCTATCCTCTCTCTCTCTCTCTCGGCCCCACATACCCTCCATCCTCCGAGCAGTCTCTACCACCTGCTAAAATGGAGTATCCGTATCCAAATCTCAAGCCATGCTGAATCAAATACCATAATTGAGCCCCTCGATGAATCTGTATACTCGCTCTCTAAATGTAGAAACTAAGTCAGGTGCATGTTTGGACAACTCACTAAATATGATAGCATACTATAATATTGACATAGTCCCCTGGTGTAGCTACCCAAACTCGGTGCGCCATGCATAATGAAAGGTCTAGGGAACAAACTTTCTAAAATACATCTTTGAAAATTGAGCCCAAGTGAGTATGGCTGCATAAACTAGCCTACCCTCCTCATAATCCTGCCACCACTGATACGATGCTCTTGATAGCTGAAATGTAGTAAAAGGAACTCCATGCACCTCCACAATACCTATGGTGCAAAGAATGCATCAGCTGTTCTCTAGAAAATCCTACGCATTCTTGGTAGATATGCCTCTAAAAGTAGGAGGATCGTACTTGTTGAACCTCTCAAGTATCCTCTACTCCTCCTCAAATTCCCCCGGCCTGGCCTAAAGCTGAAATGGTATAGCATATTTTATTGGCATGATGCCTGAGACATGATCAATGTGAACCCGCTAATTTAGGGTACGGGCTGCAGGAGTCTAAGCTCCTCCCCCCAGCCCGAGATGTGGCTGGTGCAAGGGGAGTCAATCCCGCCTAAGCTAGAGTTCCAAGCTTGATCAAAATTGTGCTAGGGTCTGTTGATGTCTAAGGGAAACAACGGGCATCTTGGGTGCCTGTCCCCAACTGGTTCAACAAGGAAAGATGTTATGCACAACTTCAATATCAATAACCCAACAAGAATATATTCCACGAAATAAAAACTTTAAGTAAGATTAATTCAACAATAAAAGGGTAACAAGACAATTAGAGAGGTAGAAACTTCAACTAAAGAATGTAAGAGTAGGTACAACAACCAAGGATAGAACAAATACTATCAACGTCAATTACTGCATCTGAGATGAGATTTTATAATGAAAGATGTAACATGCTAAAACAAATCAAATTAAATGCATGGAATAATTCTATAAGTCTAAACCGGTCAAAATATCATATATATCCCATGTACTCATCATCTTATGTACACAACTTTCGCATAGTACAATTAACACAAACAACCCAAGTCCTAAGGGGTAGTTCTTCCACAAAAAATTAGGCAAGTTACGTACTTCAATTAAGCAAAATCAATCCTTGAAATTAGATTTTCTCCTAAAATTCGCCTCCACACGGCTCGAATCTAACAAAAATGACTTAGTATCATCAAACAATGCAAGGGAAAACAATTATGACATATAAAGCTATGATCTTCACAGATTTCCCAAGAAGTCAACAAAAGTCAACTCTGGCTGTGCCCGGTCAAAACACGGGTCCAACCGACTACCCATAACTCCACAAGACCATATATGTGTTTTATTTTTAAATTCGAGTCCAAATCGACTCTCATAACCTAAATTTTTATTTTTTTAAAACTTTAACAAAAATTCCCAAATACCCTCCTTGGTTATCCCGATTTGATGTTAAATCTAGTATTTAATCATGAAATATAATTGAAAATTGATTAGAGTCTCTTACCCAATGTTTATAGATGAAAATCCCCCCTCCAAATTGCTTCCTACGGAGTCTAGGGTTCTAAAATGAGAGAAAATGATATGAAATCCCGACTCCCATCCCTTTTTGTTCAGCTGCTGATGTAGCAATTGTGACACTGGGTATGCAATTGTGAAGGAAGTCTCACAATTGCGGTTAATGACAACCTAAGTGGGAAGTCACAAATGCAAACGTACCTAGAATGGCATACACTTTGCAATTGCGAGTGAGGCATCAAAATTGTGATACCTGACCCTCACATGTTCATTTTGCAATTGTGAGGCTGGTGCTCACAATTACGACATCTGAGACACCAACACACCAACAACCTATTGCAGTTCAAAATCATTCCGAAACTCATTCGAAACTCATCCGAGCCTTCGGGGCTCCAAACCGAACATTCACAAAAGTCTAAAGATATTATACGAACTCACTCACACGATCAAAACATAAAAATAACATTTAGAACTATGATTCGGACATCAAAATGCATGAATTTCAAAGAAAAGTTCTAGAATCTCTAGAATTGCAACCAAGACTCTGAATCCTATCAAACCAACTCCAAATGATACCATATTTTTCAGGCAAGTTTCAAATAGCAAAGCAGATCTATTCCAAGTCCCTAAACTCAATTTTGTATTAGATTTTCAAAAGTACACCTATGGTCAGATTTGAGAAAAATTTTAAACAAAAAAATTGCCAGCTCTCGGCATAACAAGCCAAATCAACATAGGGACCTCCGAATTTAATTTTGGGCATACGCCTAAGTCCAGAATCATAATGCGAACCTACCAGAGCCATCAAAATACCATTGGGAGGTTGTTTTTACAAAAGTCAAACTTTGATAAACATTTATAATGCTACTAAGACAAGAACCAAAGGGTCTAAATCAAACCAAAACCTTCCCGAAACAAAGCTAACCAATCCTTCAAGTTGTAAACTATAAATAACTTGCTTCTTGGGTTAGTATATTGATTCATTTGCCTAGCAAGTTGGGTTAGATATCATCACAGTTCTAGAGGTATTTAGATCCTTACATAAATAAGATTTGGACTAAGTGAGTTCCACAACTAAAGTTGAATTAATGATAAAACTACAAAGAATGACTTCACTGAGTACTGTAGACATGTATCCCAAGCACCAAAAATCACGTGTTACAGTTATGCATCAAAATAAAATTAAAGTATGAAAAAAATACTTTAACTTTATAAGAATTACAGCAACATAGTTTTATAGCATAAAAAGAATCAAGGATGAAGAGAAAGAATCAGAGAGAAAGAAATATAATTAGCATAGAGTTTTAGAACATATATGGAGGAGATGAAGAGTGTAACGATCTGGTCGGTCGTTTTGTGTATTTGAGCCTCATTCCACTATCCGATGCTTCTCTTATGATTTTTTGTTGTTATGTAACTTGCAGTGATGGTTGGTTTGGTTTCAGGAAGGTTTTGGAGTGAATTAGAACACTTAGTTCCATGGCCGGAAGCTTGATGGTAGGCTATAATCTCATGTTTTAGTCGCTTATTGCACTATAATTCACTGTACTTTTATTGTGTTTGAGCTTTAATCTCTAGTGTTTGTGTATTTATTGTATGTTTTATGCCTTGTAGGAGTGATTTCGAGTGATGTAGATGTTATGCAACTAACTCGAGCTATTCTGAGCTATGAAGTTTGAGTAAAAGCTCAAGGGATTAAGCCGAGATCATGTTTGGCGGTAGAGGACCAAGTCTGGACGTCAAAAAGCAAGATTTCATCCATAATCTGAGAAATTTGCACTGGTATGACGCACTATGTAATGCATAGTGCAATACGATAGTGTATTTTTGGCTGCCTAATAGAAGTTGAGCTCTCTAGTTTTCCCCACCAATGCCCCGCATGGCGCGCCGCCCCATGTGGCATGCTTGTGCAAATTTTACAGAGCCAGTGTCCTATTTCGGCTCAGAGAAGGCGATTTCATATGGTCCAGACCCTACTTTCTATATATATATGTCACGCCCAAACTCGTGGAGCGAAACCGATCCTCAACCGAGTGAACCCAGCCGAGCGAGCCAGTTAGACACTTTCTACACAACTCACTTACAATCAAGAGAAGACATGTTTTCATAATTAGCCAATAGGAGATCATATATATACATTACTAAGCCATTTCAATAGTCACATCATTGTTAGGTTTCAAAATACATACACCTTACGATTTAGTGAACAAGAGTCAAAAACACAACATAATCCATTGACTTTCCAACACCCATATACAACCCACATAGCGTCTACGGAGCCTCTAAATAAATTATAAAAGAGTAGTAGAAAAGTGCTGGCAACAAGGCCGCGGCTATACCTCAAGTACAGTATATAAGGAATGAAAATATGTATGTCCCGAAATAAAATGGATCTCACCAAGACTGATAGGGGAAGAATGTACCACTAACGTTGATCAGCACTGCCTGCTATGGAACCACCTGCATCTATTTAAGACGCAGTGCCCCCAGCAAAAGGGACGTTAGTACCTTTGAATGGTACTAGTATTTATAAATAAATACTATCTCATTAGAAAGAATAATAATAATACAAGAAGAAATAATCATGAAATTAATGGAAACCTTAAATAACACCATATCATCAAATTACACATAAGCTTTCAAGTAATTTTTATTGCTTTATATTGAGACATCTTAAATGTTGATACACCATTATCCACAATACCATCGCATTCTTACGCCGAGTTTGATCACGACCCGATCGATTAGGTCATCTCATTTGAGACATCAACCACAATCACGATTTCATTCTCAAATTCTAGTTTAAATTTCTAGCACACGTACCACTATGTGTCCGGCATGGTGTCCAATCATGGCCTGATCGGCTAGGCTGTCTCGCCCGTGAAATTACCTTTTGCTATCAATCATCTCATTTCATATTTCTTTCACGTCTTTTTGTTCATTGGCACTAGTGGCCACAATACCTTGGCCATAATTCGTAGTTTATACATACTTCAATCAATCTCAAGCATTATCATCATTCTCAACAACAAGCTTTTCAATTCAAGAGACTAAGTACATACGTGAGCGATTGTAAGTCCTAGGAATATAGAAATTTTCACATACTTTAGCATAACAATTTTTATTCAAACTCAACTTGAGGTCTAGGTATTTTTAGCACATATACTATACTTTTAACACATCCTCAAATGCCAAGATAATATAATGAAAGCATTGAAACACATATTGCACATATATTTTCCAACCCAAGCACATTTGGAGTAGAAATTTCTATAAATATCAATTTGGGACTTACATCGATTGAATGGACACCACGGAGTTCAATTTTTAAAAGAGGGGATTTTAGCCATACATACCTCAATTGAGCTTTTCTTAATTTCTACAATAATTCTGGAACATTTAGCACCTTCAATCTATTTTAGGAGTATAACAAGTTGAATAAAAAATTATAAGGTTGATCAAGATTCTAGTTCATTTGAACATATTATCAAATACTAGGTGTCCTTTATATTCTTAAGAACTTTTTGTAAAAGATTCCATAATCCCACGCCCCATTATTCACCATTTTTAGCTCACAATCACCCAACACTCTTTTGTAACACATACATGCAAGATAATCGCTCTCATCCCCATGAATTACCTTTCTAATGGCACATTCTAGTTGCATTTTGATATTAAGAATTTTAGTGATAGATTCTTACCTCTTAGGAAGAAGACCTAGGTGCCTCTCTTGATAATTTTCAACGTCCTAACAAGAATGGAGAAGTAATCTTGACGAGGAACACTTTCTGCCTCTAAGACTCCCTTTCTCACTCTAAGAGTACCAGAATTTAGGCTCAAAATGAAGTATGGCATGAGATATATCGACATAGGATCGGGTCTAAAAATTAGAAAATCAGGAGTTGAGAAAATATATGTAATTTTACACGGATATTTTAATGATATAATAATGTATGTATTGATTTTATATGGTACCATGATTTATTAATATTTTAATATTTTTTATAGTAGTACTTTAGGATGAGGACAAGACTATTTTCATGGTTATAAGTATTTATGCTATTTCAAACAAGTGATAAGTAAATCCGTGAATGTGGTAGGGTTAGAGAATCGAAGGAACGAATTTCGTCGAAGTTTGACGTTTTGAGATAAGATATCATCCAATCTATAATACCTCATATTTATGAACTAGTGTCATACAAGGTACCATATGACCGTGATAGTAAAATGTATAAAGTGTGTTAAAAGTGAGTAGTATTTTTAGTAAACTGAGATAATTCTTAATTATGTATATAATTGGTTAATTATTGAAATAAGTAGGAAGTTAACAAATTAATTAGAAATTTGTGGATAAATAATTAAGTAAGAATCTTGGAGTATTACTTGGGGAAAACAATCCAGGTGGGATTATGAAGTTATGGCAGCAAGTTGTTGTAACGATCCAACCAGTCGTTTTGAGCTTTTACACTTTGATCACCAGTCCTCGGGATGACTTGCCCCGTGATATGTATTATGACTAATTTAGATCGTTGGTTTTAATTTTCAGGAAAATTTGGAATGAATTTGAAAGAACAGTTTCAGTAAAAAGCTTAGAATTTGAAAGGTTTGACTGAGAGTTGATTTCTATATGAGCTCGGATCGGAGTTTTTATGACTTGGTAAGCTTGGTTAGATGATTTGTGACTTAGGAGTGTGATCGAAAGTGATTTTGAAGGTCCGGTGTAGAATTAGGCTTGAATTGGCGAAGTTAGTATTTTGGCGAATTCCGGTTGAGGGGGGTGAGATTTTGATTCGAGGGTTGGAACTGGATTCCGAGAGCTTTTGTAGCTTCGTTAGGTGATTTGGGTTGTGCGCGCAAAATTTCAGGTCATTTGGAGGTGTTTTGATCGGGTTTTTGATCAAATGCGTATTTTGGAAGTTTTAGAAGAACTTAGGCTTGAATCCGATGTAATTTGATGGTTTTGGTGTTGTTTGTGGTGTTTTGATGATTGGAGGAAGTTTGAATGATGTTTTAGGATGGGTTGGCACTTTTGGTTGACGTCCCGAGGGCCTTGGGGTGATTTCGGATGGCCATCGGGATGAATTTTGGACTTGTTGCATTTATGAAGTTGCTGGTTTCTAGTGTTTCTGCATTTGCGGAAAAAGAGGCCATAGATGCGGTTCCGCAGATGCGGTAAAGGACGCCCAGGTGCGAGTTTCCTTAAGGAGTTGCTTTTTCGCAGATGCGAGCTTGGAGCTGCATCTGCGATGCCGTAGATCCGGCGTGTGGACCGCAGAAGCTGATAAGGGCCATTGGGAGTTGCGCAGAAGCGGGAAGGAGTCCGCAGATGCGGTGTCCGCAGGAGCGGATTTAGACCGCAAAAGCAGTCCTATACGCAATAGTATATTGCCGCAGAAGCGGAGGAAATACCGCACAAGCGATAACCATATATGCGGTATAGTGATCGCAGATGCGAAAAGGGCTGGACAGAAAAGGTTTTAAAGGTTCATTTTTGTTCCGTGAGCTAAGGTATTTTCCACCATATTTGAGCAACCTTGAGAGCTTTTGGATGGAAATTGAAAAGGGTCTCGACTGGGATTCATTGGAGGTGAGTTCTATGATCTTAAAACATAATTATTATGTGAAATTAACCTTGAAATTTATGGAAATTAAGCCTAAAAATTGAAGAACTAGGGCTTGAGTTTTTTATATGTCAAATTAGGATTTGATGGGTCATTTGAGCTAGGATTTGAGAGTTCTTGGTATGTATGAACTCGTGAGAAGATAAGAAATCTATTAATGTGAAATTTTTTGAGATTTGAGAAGTGGGCCCGGGTCTCAGGTTTTGCTAATTTCGAGATTTTTAATATTGTTCGATTGGGTATTGTTCCATTGGCATATTGTGATGCATTCGTTGTGGTTTTGATTAGATCTGACGCATGTGGAGGCCGATTTGAGGGGCAAAGTCATCGCAAGCTAGGGATTTCACCGGTTCGAGGTGAGTAATGATTGTAAATGATATCCTGAGGGTTTGAAACCCCGGATTTGCACAACGTAGTGCTACATTAAAGTGAAACACGCACCTTATGATGAGCGCGAAGTTATTTACTACTGTGGATTGTGACTTGGTCCGTACTGATATTGTAGCGAGTATTTAACTGAGATGTGTTTGTTATCAACATGCCTTGGGCTTCTTGCCATATTTGGGGCTTTATGCCGACTACTTTAGTCCTTCGTGGATTTTTATCACTCTTTCCTCACTATTTTATGTACTACTTGAACTCAGTCCTGTTGATTGTACTGTTTTACAAACTCAACCACTTTAAATGAATTTTAAGACTTAAATGATATTTCCCCTATTATTTGGGCTGAGCACTACTGTTTTATTGATGCCCGAGGGGCTTATGATGTTTTTGGACTGAGTGAGGCCGAGGGCCTGAAGTACATTTTTATGCCACAAGGTGGCTGGAGTGATGTGAGGAGGCTTTCAGCCTCGTGAGTGTTGTGAGGAGGCTTTCAGGCCTCGTGAGTGATGTGAGGAGGCTTTTAGGCCTCGTGAGTGATGTGAGGGGGCTTTAAGGCCTCGTGTGTGATGTGAGAAGGCTTTCAGGCCTTATGTTGATATAGCGCTTGGGCCGTAAGGGGTCCTTCCAGAGTCTGCACACCCACAGTGAGCGCAGGTACCCATATGATCTAAGAGTGAGCCCGAGGGGCTGATGCTATGCTGAGTGACTGATACTGAGCCCGAAAGGCTGATACTGTTCTGAGCGATTGATATTGAGCCCAAGGGCTAGTACTATTTTGAGATATTGCCCAAGGGGCAAACTTTTGTGTGCTCATCTTGCATATTTACTTGCCTTTTTACCTATTATACTGTGGTATTTGTGCCCGAGGGGCGGATTTTCTGTGCTTATCGGCACTAACTATTTTGAAATCATTTCGTAACTATTGAAAAGATCATTTTCAAAAGAGATATAAACTGATCCAAGATATTTCCAAAGATTTCACAGCTTCACTGTTTTCTCATTGGATTGTACCCTGCTTTTATACAACATGATGGTTTGCTTTACGTGATTTTTTACTGCTCAATTATTATTTACCTTTGTTACTTATTGAGTTGGAGTACTCACTTTACTCCCTGCACCTCGTGTGCAGATGTAGGTATCTATTCACCCGGAAGCGGGTTTGGCCGATCATAGGCAGAGTTACATGAGTTAAGGAGGTGAATGTCAGCGTTCGCAGCACTATGTTTCTCTCTTTGTTCACTATTCTGGTTTTGTATATTTTTGACCTTGTAGTGGATTCACATTCAGATAGATGATCGTGACTTGTGACACCCCGATTAGGGCTGTGTTGGGCTGTATTTCCGCTAATTAATACTATTAAGTCATATTTAAGCTGTTTATTTATGTTTAACTATTTTTAAAAAGACGAGTTGGGTTAGTTGGCTGGCCTCGTCTTCACGAGAGGCGCCATCACGACCAGTGCGGGGTTTGGGTTATGCCAAGTTGGAATCAGAGCCTAGGTTACTAGGTCTCACGAGTCATGAGTAGGTTTAGTAGAGTCTCGTGGATTGGTATGGAGACGTCTGTACTTATCCTCGGGAGGCTGCAGAACCTTTAGGAAATCTTGAATTCTTATCGTGTGTCCTTGATTCAGCTTGAAAGGAAACTCTTGAAGTTCCTTCCACGCATTTGTATACGCGCATGAGCGCTCAGTATTAGATGTGCCTTGATGGCTTGTGATTCCCCGATCGAGGGGTGAGATATGATCTCTGTGAGTTTGATGCTGGGCCAGTCTAGAGGACTTGAGGCCATATATTTGCCTATGGCTTGAGCATTGAGGTGCTGATTGCGTGAGTAAGTGTTTTGAATAGGTCATTTTTAGGATTTTGGTTGGTTAGCTAATGCAGCCTTAAAATCTTCGCCCCCAAGGTGCTGAAAGGCCGTGTTTGCAAAATCGGGTCTTTTATTTTAAATTGAAAAAAAAACAAGAAAAAAGAGTCAGTCGGCAAGTGAATGCCGTTTGAATTTTTGGTCAAAATAAGCCGAGCCAGCTTCGGCAGTGTATTAAACTGTTCTTGCCGAGATAGCCTTAGAGTATCTTTCAGTTGTCGAAAGGCTATTTTCATAAAAGAACGAAAAAGTTTATAAAATAATCCTTCCCGGCCTCAAAATTCATGTGAAATTGAGCAGGGCCACGTTTGCAGAAATAGCCATCTAGTTGAAATTGGCAAACAGGGAAGGAATCTGCCAGTCTGTTTTTTAATTTATATTTCTTTTGATTAGAGCATGTGGTGTTTGATTTTGGAGTCTGTAGGTTGCCGTTTCGTCAAAATCTCTTAGTATGGTCAGTTTTTAAAACTTTGTAATCAAGTTTGTTTTATTGTGAAAATTGAAAGTTCCTAAAAAAAATGTTTTATTGTTATTGACCTTTTATTTGCCCGAATTACGCAAGGTCTGATTCATGCGGGGTCATGATACGTAGGCAATCTCCATAAGATTCGACCACAACCAAAAAGCAAAACAAAAAAAATTGAAAAATAGAAAAGAAAAAAAATGATGATGAAATGAAAAAAGAAAAAAAATATAATAAGGACCAACTGAAGTCCATTCTAACATGTTTTGTTTTGAAATGTGAAGGAAGTTGAGGTAGTTGGTTTGTGGTGAGCTGGAAACACTAGATCCAGGAAAACCTGATTGAGATCCAAGACAGTGACACCCAGAATATTGTGCAGAACCCTTTATCTGCACGTCATGATGCACACTTTGTGGGGATGATGCCTGATGATAGGGAGCACGTGAATCCTCTTGGGGATGTATTGATTAAAGCTGAAAATGTTGAAGCAAATAGTGGCCTTGGTAATATTGATGCGAAGCTCAGTGGCTAAGATGTTGTGCTTGGTAATTGGAAAGACTCTCCATATCTTGGTCAACCAGAGTGGAGTTTTTGGTGGCTTGTTTTGTTGTCTTTTCTGTTGTCCAGGTTATTTCAGGGTTGTAATCTAGGTATAGTCTTGTAAACCAAACCTTTCTATCATTTTATTTTACCCAGTTCCTTTGGTCATAGTATCTCATTTGGTGTCGTCTAGGTTTGTTCCAAGGGTTGTACCCCAGTTTATTGTGCTTGTTTTGTTGTACAAACTCTTTCCCTGTCTCTCTAATGCGATTCTCTGTTTTCCTTTTTTTCTAAACATTTTCTTTTGTTTGGTCCTCTCCTTTTTATAGTTCTTTTCCTGTCGACTCTAGTGACATGACATGCATGCACAATTATAGGCCCAATCTTAAAAGTTAATCATGAAGCGATTGGAAGATGATAGGGGCACTTAAGAGAAAATAAGAACAAAGTTGGACATTTTGAGATCATTTGAAGCCCGAACCATGTGAAACTGGGCGGATAGAACACAAAGAAACCTCATATTTCATGCGACATCAGTTTGAAATTTAAAACAAGTTTGCCCAAATTAGCAAGGGTCATTCGCGATAATGAGAATGGGAGTGTTGCCCAATAGCGCTGTAAAGTCAACCAATGGAAAGGGCAAAGGTGGGGATATGGTTATCAAGTCTGGCACAATCAGAAGACGTTGCGAATGTTTAATTGTGTTGTTTGCACTTGACATGTTTTGAAGATTGGAATGACGAAGGCATTTTGTTCTGCTATCTAAACACTTTATCCTTCGTTAACCCTTTGAGCCTTATTTGTTTTCTTTCACACCCTTCCTTCGGAATCAGTAGCAAAGATTAGAAACACATATGTGGAAGATAAAGAAAATAAAAAAAAAGAAAAAGAAAACAACAAAAAGAGAAAGAAGGAGATAAAGAAAAAGAAAAAAAAGAGAAAACAACAAAAACAACAAAAGAGATAAGAAAAAAAAATGATAAGTGAAAATTGAAAGAAAAATTAGAACAACGAGGAATTGGGAACTACGTTTGAACTGATTCCTCAAAGAGGATACGTAGGCGCCTCACGGCTCGGTCATAGTGTAACAAAAAATCAAAAAATCCCCAAGCAAGAAACTGGGGCAAAAGTTATGTTTATTATAAATAAGTTTAGTTCCGAAGGTTGTAATTTTAAACCCAAGTTGATTTATTTTTTAATACCCTTTTCCTTCTAACCCTATCCGAAATCCCACATTACGGTCCAAAGAAAGACCTTCCGATCAGTCTTCAAAAGAGGCAAAGTCAGGCAAATGAGAGAGTCTTACCAGAGCATAACACTCTGATTACCAGCAGAAAAGACTCTGATCCCCAACAGAAAAGAAAGAAAAGAGAGTCTTAGCGGTAACACTCCAATCCCCAGCTGAAAAGTAACACAAATGAGAGACTCTTATCGGTGAAAACTGACCTTAGTCAAGTGTGCTTAGTCAAGAACACTCGATTAAGGTCCATTTTGGCCTTAAAAGTTCGACCCTGAGTTTGTCTGGTTTCCGATTTTCTGAGGTATTTTTCCTTTCCTATTTGTTCCATTTTGTGTTTGTTTATATTTGTTTATTTGTTTAGTTTAATTTTATTGATTTTTCAATTTTTTTGATTATTCTGTCCATCTTCAATCAGACCTTTTATTTGGTCGAATTTGTTTCTTTTATTATTACGTATATGTTATAGCCTGTGTGATTAATTGAATAAGGTCGTCGATTAGTTAAGTTTTATTATAGCTCCCTGTTTCTGTCAAATGCCACTAAAATCACATATGTGTCTGTTTATTCTAATTGTTTCATTGTCAATTGCTATATGTTATAGCCTGTGTAGTTAATTTAACAAGGTCGTCAGTTAGTCTTTCATGTTTGAATGCTAGATTAACATTATAACAGTCTGTTTCATACCTGAATGTTTCCTCCCCTGTTTCTTTTTGTTCTAATTTTGTGATTGAGATTAAGAATGCTGATATGCTTGAATTTAGAGTTGAGTTTGTTTGATACATTCAGTGTATTTAGTTTTCTTCTATTTTTTAATACAATTAGGTGTGTGATCCCCTAGTTGATCTCAGTTTTGCTTGATTGAATCCCTGCTCGACTAAGGATTGGTTAAAGCTGCAGTAATTTAGTAAGTAATCAAAATTTAGTTTTAGATAATTGTTAGTTTTGAACAGATTTTAGAATTAATGGATTAATACTGATTAATAGTTTAAGGGCAGGGCAGTAATTTTCAGGAAATCAGGGGGTAGTTTGGGGAATTATTTAAATCAGGGGTAGATTAGAAGCTGCTAATTAATGGGTAGGACACTAATGGAATTGTTGGAGACCATTCTTAATGGAAATTGCACTAAATACTGATTTTAAGGGCTGAAATGAGCACTATTGATTAAATAAAAAGGCATTAGGGTAATGGGGTGATTAAAGAAATAAAGAGATAATCTGATGGTGGATTTGTAATAATTTGTGCACTAACTGGATGCCCATTTAAGAGCTGGAAATCAGTAGAGAAAAGGGGGGACACACAAAGTTTAGATCCTCTGAAAATTCCCAAAGGTTTTGAGCCATCAAAAATTTCCTCTAAAGTTATCTTTCCAATTTTTAGATCTGAACTGAAAATTAAATTATTCAAAATCCAAAAACATCAGAGAAAAAAAAATCAAAAACATTCTACTGTTTCATTTCTTAGTTAGACCATTTTCAAGTTTTCCTTGATTTTCTTTAAATTCTGCTCTAAGTTTGAGTTTCAACAACATTTAGAGGTATTTGGTAATCTGCTCGAGTGGATTTGGGTCAGTTTAAGTTGATTTTGGTTGAGTACGATTCCAGGGAAGTCTCAGAAACAATTTAAGTTCAGTTTCAAACTTATTTGAGTACATTTCGAGTGGTTGTTGGGTTGATTTGTTGGATTCTATCTGATTGCTGAATGTTTCTGGTTTTCTAAATCACTTCCTGGGTTGCTCGTTGATTATATACTGCTGGAATTTATTGTTGCTAATCCTGCTTGATTTTAAAGTGTTTCTGGGCTGTTCATTCTGCTTTTCTGGGCTGTTTCGAGTACTAATCTGCTGTTGCTCGTCTGTTTGCTTAGCTGACCTCTTCTTCACCATTTTATTCCATTTCCAGGTATTTTTCTCAGCTCCAGCTGATCTGTGAAGGACTGAAACAGTCGATGTGTAGTAGTTAACTGAAGAAATGAAAAGTTTGACTTATGTTAATATGATATTAACTTGTTTGAGTTTATAGTAGTTTAATTTTATCCACACAGTAATCATTGTGTAAAATTAAATTAACGGAATACCCTACAATTTGTAATAAGTGGACTGTGTAGCTATTACTTTTAGGACTTGCATTATGAGTTGAATGCTTGATTTGGTTTTGTAGTTGTGAAAACAGATTCAAAAATGGTTGTAAGTTTCAGTAGTTAATTCCAATTAGTTTTGTAGTTGCAAAATAGGCTCACAGATGGATGTAAATTTCAATGTCTAATTTTAGTAATTTAAGTTCAGAACATCGAAATCACAGGAGTGTTGAGATTTTGTTTAGAAATATTATTGAGTTGTCATTACTGTTGCTCACTGATATGTTATAAATTGGTAGTCAAGCTATTAGTTAAATCAATGTCTTTGCATATAAATCTGTTGCTAGTTGTTAACAATGGGAAGTTATGCTCAGAATGGTAGTGTGATGCAATTTGTAGTTATAATTTGAAAGAAAAAAAATGCAATCAATTCCTGAGTCAAGTGGTGTTAATGCTAGCTTAATTCTACAACTTATTGCATCTTCTATTCATACGCGGACCTTGAGCTTGCTGAGATGCACTTGTTGATTTGTAAAACACGATGGGCCTAGCGGCAACCAAGTTATAGCAGCTCCTAAAACTCAATTTGGATTGGGCCTGCCATCAGGCCCAGGCCATGGAAAACCTGTGCTTGATTTTAGAAATGAGACCTGGCGGTCCTATGGGTAAACCTTGGAAGTCCCCAACATGGGTTGATTACAAGATTTACTTTTGAAAAGTAAAGTAACTTTTAAACAATTATAATGAATTAGGATTATTCTCTTATTATTAGAGATAAATTAAGTAGAAAATTATAGATTACTTTAGTATTGGCCTTTAAATAATAAATGAGATGAGCCCCGCCAAATAAAAAGTATAATTGCGGGGCCCTCAACAATGTTAATAACTACTTAGATTTTGGGAGGGGCCGTTTAGCGAATTTCACGGCTTTCCCCAAATAATAACGCGATAGTGTCTTTAGGCGCGTGTTTAATAATCTTACTTTCTTAAATTCAGGTGTGCATTTCATGCGACCCAAATCCAAATCTTAAAACGTTGGATAAAATGTATTTCGGATTGCGGGTGCATTTCATGTGATGCGATCAAAAGACATATTTTAAATGACGTTCAATTTTCCTTAAAAATAATAATAAAAGCGGTTTACGGTTAAAAAGAACATAAGTTAAAACATGTATTAAAATCAGATAATTAAGCCGAATATGACAGTTGAGCGACCGTGCTAGAACCAAGGAACTCGGGAATGCCTAACACCTTCTCCCGGGTTAACAGAATTCTTTATCCGGATTTCTGGTTCACGGACTGTTAAATAGAGTCAAACCTTTCCTCGATTCGGGATTCAACCGGTGACTTGGGACACCATAAATCTCCCAAGTGGCGACTCTGAATCTCTTAATAAACGAATCCCGTTTCGATTGTCCTTTAATTGGAAAAACTCCCTTTACTACACCCTTGCAGGGTGTAGTAGTAAAAAGGAGGTGTGACAACTCGGGCGACTCTGCTGGGGATAAATGCCCAGAACTTATGGTTCAGGGTCTAAGAATTTGAGCTTGGTATATGTGTTGTATTTGGCTTGTATATTATCTGATTGTTATTATATGTTTCGGCCTAATGTGCTAAGTGTTGCTATTACCACTTTGATATTTTGTGAACTGTGTATAAACTGTGCCGAAACCCATCTCCTCTCTAAGTCTTCTAAATCATGAATAATGGTGCACTTCGTGCGACTTATTTTCTGTATAGAGTCTAATCCAATTTTAGAACGAGGTTCGGATAAGTTGCTAAGTCGGTAAAGCTTCTGTATTCTCGGTACGCTCCCCCCCCCCGGCTCGAGTTGTCCACTCGGTTAAGCCAGGTCTAGAACAATAAACTCAGGTTTCAAACTTGGAATAACAAAGCCTCATGCCGGATCCCTAGTAGAAATATTTATTTGCATCATGTGCATTTGACTTAGGGGACTCAACACAGGGGTTGGGTCCGTCTAGGACAAGCAACCTGAAGTGAAAAGACCATCCTGCTGTATCCTGTTTGGTTTATGCATTTAATTGTTCGGACTTATATGCAGACCGACTTACAAAAATTGGGAATACTAGAAAATCGTGGAAAAAGGAAAATAGCAGTGTAGAGATAGCTACTTATTTTCAGAAAAAACCAATGCCCAAGTAGTGTCAAAACTCTGCCAAAATTCTGAAAAAAAAGAGTGGAAAAGAAAGAAGTGGTGTTTTCGAAAAGATAGGAGTCAAGTTTTTTTAAATCTAGTTTATTTTTCCTTGCCCGAACTACGTCGGTTTGATTCTCACCGGATGTGAGATACGTAGGCAACCCTCATCGGGTCCAACTTCCCCTTTTTTGCAAAATAGCCAGAAAATGTCAAAAATTTTATTATAAGTCGGGCGATGCCGTTGTTATCAAAAATAGCCAAATGTTCCCAAAAGGGACGCCGGAGGGCTGACTTTGCATAAACGGCCACTTTTGGTCATTTTTGGATTTTGACCAATTAGCCCTCACAGCCTTAAAATCTTCATCCCCGAAGTGCTGAAACGCCGTGTTCGGAAAATTGGATCTTTCTTTTTAAATTAAGAAAATAGTCAAATCATTTTTTGAGTTAAATAAATTCTTACTTTTTGTTTAAATCACCTTAATAAATGTGCAGGATAAGCACAAGTGAAAACAAACCCTTCACCGTCTTTAGCGAGGTCCCTCTCCAGCTCCATATGTGGTGGAATGATCTGGAAGAAAGCAACAAAGAAATAGTTGTCAGAATCTTTGGGGGTCTCATCAGTCTACTAAATGTCAGGGCAAGGCCGGATGTCATCAAGGCTTTAATAACATTTTGGGACCCGACCCGAAATGTGTTTCGCTTTGCGGATTTTGAGCTTGCAACCACACTGGGGGAAGTAGCAGGTTATGCGGGTATGAATGGGAATCTGAGAAGTCAGTATCTGTTGTCTCCAAGGCCGGTATCTCCACACCGCTTTCTGGATTTGTTAAATATCAGCCGGACTGTGCAAAATAACGATTTATCAAAAGGATGTTGTGCTCTTCAGTTCTTATATCAGCGTTATGGTAATCCGCGTGGTTTTGACAAGCCAAATTTGGGATTGACTCATGCCGGAAACAGAGGTAAATGGGAATCAAGACGAACCTTGGCATTCATAACGGCATTCTTGGGAATCATAGTTTGCCCACGAGACGACAAGAAAATAGAGATAGGTCTCGTGGGGATGGTTGACGTCGCAATGAAAAGGGTTGACAGAACTATAGTTCCCCTGATCTTATCAGAAATGTACCGAGCATTGACTATGTGTAAGGAGGGAGGAAGTTTTTTCCAAGGTTGCAATCTATTACTTCACTTGTGGATGCAAGAGCATCTCTGTTATCAGGTGGGGCACATGAACTACGGACTGACTAGTTTAAGCTGCATTGAAAAATTTGAGAAGCGGGTAACGGGTGTCGCGTTCCCCGAGGGTACTTAAGATTGGTTTGTACGACTGAGATCGCTGACGGCGGACTAAATTGAATGGGCATTCGGGTGGTTGCCCGCTATTGAAGCAGTATACATGTCGGCAAAAGAATGTTATGTTCCTTTGATGGGTGTCCGTAGTATCCAACCATACGCTCCCCATCGGGTATTGTGTCAATTGGGAAGGTTCCACATTGTCCCTAATGATGAAGATTTGAGCAAGCATGTCATCGAGCTAAGTCCGAAAGCCATATTCCCGAAAGATACAATGCGCAAGCTGTGGCACGAATGTATCCTTGAGCCTAAAACTATGGTACGAGATTTGGCCAAAGGTGAGGTAGACCCAAAGTATGATGCATGGTTCGGGAAAAGATTCCAGACTCATCAGAGGCCTGCTAAAAGGGCCCATGTCCAGCAATTCATGGATGACTCGCAAAAACAATGGGTTTGGCTGGCATGAGAAGAAGGCTATCGGGTTGAAATTGGTAAGTTGAAACAGCAATTGCGGACCTGAAATATAAAAATAGCTTGCAAATTGATGCTGATAAGGGGTAAAAGAACAAAATGGCCCAAGAAAATGAGGTGCTGAAAGCCCAAATCCGACAAATAAGGATAGATGCTGAAAACCAACAAAGGACTCGATCGGATGAAAGATTGATAAGGGGGTTGGAAAATCAAATCACTTATTTCCAAGAGGGTTTGGAAAGAGATGAAGCTAGATTGGCAAGAATCCGAGCCAGATGGGCAAGGGGTACAAAAGAGTGAAGACTGCGTGTGCGGCAGGTGAAGAGGGAATACAAAGGGAGCATCTCTATATTGAGAGAAACAATATCCACCCTTGAAGAACGTCTCTTCAGGCAAGCCAGAGACTTCAGAGCCGATAGAGAACGTTGTCATGACTTAATGGCATGGATGGTAAAACAGATGCAGGATTTTCAAGATCAACTCTTCCACAATGCTCAAGTGCTGGGAGAAAAGAATCAACGAATAGAACAACTGCTTATGGAAAGGGATAGAATCAGAGGTAGAATCGAAAAGATCGGGCACTATATCACCATGAGGTGCCTAGCATGTGAGGAAATGCCCCGTACTACCCTCTTTGCTTCAGTCATGGGCTACGTCCACCAGATCATGGAAGAATTGAAAATCTTGCAAAGGGGTCTTGCACCAAAGCCCGCGGAAAGGCCGAACGATGCCCCGCGGGCACCAAAATTCAAAGCTTTAATGTATCCCTAATTCAAGTCTGTACTTGCTGTTTTTTTAAGAGTCTGTCGTCTACCCGTCTGTTCTCTTTTCACATCAAATCATGTTAGTAGTTTGGAGTCTGCATTTTGTTTTTCCTTTTCCAAATGGGTAGCTTGTAATAACATATTTCGGTAATGAAATGAAAGATTCCAAAAATTTGTGTCTTTATTTTTACTTGTGGCAGAACTAAGCACGGTCTGATTCATGCGGGGACATGATACGTAGGCAATCCCATAAGATTCAACCACTGCTAAAAGAAAAAAAGAGAAAGTAAATAAAACAAAATAAAATGAGAGAAAAAGAAATAATGGAAGGTTCCCGAAACACTTAAAAGAGACGCAAATAAAAAAAGACGGGCTGATGCATGCGGTGAGAGCAAAGACATGTTAGAAATGGTTGAACTATCTAGGAACATTGCATCCCCCAACGTGCAATTGCAATATGTGTTAAAACTCTAACACTGACAAGTTTGTTGTTTATTATAGTTTCGAACAGTTAGCTTAGAATGTACTGGCACCATACCATTATCAAACAAGATCTAAATGGCCTATACCAAAAAGCATGACTAACTCAGAAAACAGTGCTGAGGAGGAAAAGACAGAAAATCAGATGTTGAAGGAGGCAATGGAAAAAATGGAAAAAATGAGACTGGAAATGAACGAAATGCAGCTAGCCTTGGCTAGGGTACAAAAGGGGCCCGAACCACCCGTTACTCCTACTCTCCAACCAGGACACACGCCGGAATACCCTTCCCCCGGCCCTTCGACAAGCATCCCAAGTCACCACTACTATCAGGGGAGAAATCCCTATGATCCCCAAGTTCCACCACCCAATCAGAACCCTCCTCCACCAATGTTCCTGTTTTTGTGACACCCCCACCAGCCATGCTGCATAGGTCATCCAGTGAGCCGTTGTTTCAGGCTCACGATAACCAATATTACCCCCTAAACCTACCCTCAAAGCACCCGAGCCATATACTTATAATCCCCACTTTGAGGTCCCGGTAGAGACTGAAAAGCCGGCTAAGAACCCAGAGTAGGACGAAGTGCTTCAAAAATTTAAAAGCCTGGAGCAGTCCTTCAGGAATATCCATGGGTTAGGCAACCAATTCAGTGTGGCCTACAAAGATATGTGCCCGTTCCCCGACGTTCAATTGTCGGCAGGGTTCAAGATGCAAAAATTTGACCTATACAAGGGATACGGTGATCCAATGGCACATCTGCGAGGTTTCTGTAGCAAGATGAGAGGAGCAGGTGGGAAAGATGAGCTGCTGATAGCTTATTTTGGTCAGAGTCTAAGTGGATCTGCACTGGAATGGTACACAAGACAGGATCCTAGCAGGTGGTACACCTGGGACGATCTAGCACAAGCATTTGCAGGCCACTTTTAGTACAACCTTGAGATCGTCCCTGACTGTCTCACATTGCTAAAACTTGAGAAGAAGCCCGGGGAAAGCTTTTGGGAATTTGGTCTCAGTGGACAGAATTTCTGAAGGCGAAGACCTTCCACTTCCCAGAATAGCGGCTGCAACTATCATGGTGGCCTCGGAGATATTGAAAAATGGGTTTGTGCCAGGAAAAGGTTTGGGGGTTGATCTTCAGGGTATTATTCAACCAGTTTCTTTGCCCAAGAATCTGGATACTTTTGGGCTGGGATTCAAGCCTACATCAGCATATGTAAGACGGGCTCGAAAGTTGAAGAAGAGAGTTTGGGTTCTTCCCAAGCCGATTTCGCGTCTCTTCAGATCCTTTGTCAGAGCAGGTAGCAGAAGGTTGTCGATCCCGAAGGTTCTCAGACCACTGATTGGGTTAGATGGAGATTTGAATCAGGGTTTTGAAAGGATATTCGCCGACGTCAACGTGATAGAAGCTGGAGAAGGGTCCAGTAGGGTAGATATACAGTTTGTGGGGCCTAGGGCAAATATCAACAATTGGACGGCTACTCCCCTTCCTACCCGGGAGGAGTCTTGGTAGTGGGCTCTGATTTTTCTTTCTTGTTTTCTGGATTATTCCAGGGTTGTAATCCAGTTTTTGTTTTATTTTTGTATTCAACAAAAGTGTGAAGCTTTGTTATCCCGCATTTTAATAAAGTGAAAGTTTTCTCCCTTTAATTTGTTTTAATTCTGTTTTCTTCTTTTCTCTTTCTGAACAGTTCTTTTATACTGGTTCTAATGACATGGCATGCACAACGGATCTTCAACCTAGTCTAAAAAATCAATCTGATTCCGAACTAATTGTACAAGAGGTCTATTATGATAATGAATCGGAATACGATGAGGATGAAACCTTTGAAGAGATAAACAGAGAATTAAACCAGTTCGAAGAGAAACCCAAGCCCAATTTGAATGACACTGAAGCCGTCAATCTAGGGGATGCGAATGACATCAGGGAAACTAAGATAAGCATCCACATTGAGCCAAACATAAGGGAAGAACTAATCAAAGCACTTATTGAATTCAAAGATATTTTTGCATGGTCGTATGATGACATGCCGGGTTTAAGCACTGATCTAGTGGTTCACAAATTGCCCACTAACTCGGCATGCCCTCCCGTCAAGCAGAAATTGAGGAAGTTCAAGACAGACGTGAGTGTGAAGATTAAAGAAGAAGTAACCAAGCAGCTGCAGGCAAAGGTTATTCGGGTCACTCGATATCCTGATTGGTTGGCTAATGTGGTGCCAGTGCCGAAGAAAGATAGGAAGATTAAGGTATGTGTCGATTACCGCAATCTGAACAGGGCAAGCCAAAGGATAACTTTCCATTACCCAACATTCATATTTTGATCGATAATTGTGCCGAACGTGAGATCGGGTCATTTGTGGATTGCTATACTGGGTATCATCAGATCCTGATGGATAAAGAAGATGCGGAAAAGACGGCTTTCATTATGCTGTGGGAGAATTATTGCTACCGGGTAATGCCGTTCGGCTTAAATAACACTGGGGCAACGTACATGAGAGCAATGACTACTGTGTTTCATGACATGATACACAAAGAGATTGAGGTGTATATGGATGATGTGATCATAAAATCCAAGCGTCTGGAAGACACGTAGCAGACCTAAGGAAGTTTTTCCAAAGACTTCGAAGGTACAACATTAAGCTCAACCCGGCCAAATGTGCATTTGGTGTTCCATCGGGAAAGATATTAGGATTCATCATCAGTCGGCGAGGCATTGAGTTGGACCCGTCAAAGATCAAATCCATCCAAGAATTGCTACCGCCGAAGAACAAAACAGAAGTGATGAGTCTGTTAGGAAGGTTGAGTTATATCGGCAGGTTTATCGCTCAACTCATGGCGACTTGTGAACCCATTTTTCGGCTACTGAAGAAAGATGTTGCGGTAGAATGGACGACAGAATGTCAAGAGGCATTTGATCAGATCAAAGGGTATTTATCAAATCCACCTGTGCTGGTTCCACATGAGCCAGAGAGACTGCTGATTCTTTATCTAACGGTCCTGGAGAATTCATTTTGGTTATGTACTGGGGAAACACGACATCTCATGAAGGAAGGAGCAGGCTATCTATTACCTCAGCAAGAAGTTTACGGTTTATGAGGTTAAGTACACTCAACTTGAGA